>VZTY01016183.1:0-66153 GCA_013400935.1 Turnix velox | reverse complement strand
GCACGGAGGTGAGACTCACCGGATTGAGCATGACATTCTATTGTTTAAACAGGTGCACTGTAAACTAGCTAAATCTTAATGTGCCTCTCTCTTTTCCACATAGAATAATAAATAAAAGTTGGCATAACATGAAAATACCCCTAAGAAAAACATGTCAGGATGAACTCTGCAATAGCAAAGTACATTCTAAGCAGAGAGTCAGTCTTCCATGAATGAAACACCTAACTATAAACTGCAGAAGTATGCACCAATGGTAGAAGAATCACCTTTTCTCTCAGTTGATACTGAGAGAGTTCACTACCCATCCTGCTCAGAGACCAGCTTACCCATAATACCAATTAGGGGTGGCACAGGAAGGGAAAAGTAAGGAAAGACTTCTTTAAATTCAGTTTTATGTTTGAAAAGAGAGAGGTTCACAAAGTTCTAAAACTTTCTCATCGTACTTTTATAATCATGCATACTACACAAAGGACCACGTAAAACTTATTGAGAAATCCACCCTGAATGAAGCTTGTGGCTAGGTCCTGCAAAAAATGTCTTGTATCTCATACTCAGTGCCCATCTTCCCTGGTCTGTTTTCCACAAACCCATTGCATGTCATAACTGATCATAACATGCAATTAGTCGATACTAGGGTATAACTTTGTTTTGCTCCTTTTCACCAAAACTCCTGAAAATGAGTTTTCACAAGAAACAGGCAAATCACAAACAGTAAAGATCTTTTATCCTGTACTAACCAGCTTACAGGTGAGCTTAAATACACAGACAAGGATAAAGTACATACAAAAATAAAAACATAAAGCAATGAGATAGGTCATATGCAGAAATACCTGGTATCTATATCTGTACCAACTATAAAAGAAAGTAGCCAGGCTACCAGTGTTCTATCAGTAGAAAAGACAATAAACATAACTAAAAACTACAGAAAATATGCATTTTGAAATTCTGTTTACAGATTCTTGCTGCTCAGCTTCAAATTTGCACTGCTACCTCTACACTAAAATGTAACCACAGTCTTTCATGACATAAAAGTTGTCAAATTTAATGCACTTTGTCAAAGGGTAAAGATGGAAAGAAAAGTTAATAAATAGTAAAGAATTGTGACCAGTGGATCCCTCTCTATCACACAGAAAAAGATAACATTCTCTTTCTTTCAACTGTCTAAAAACCACTTTTTAACAGAGTTGAACAGAGATCACAATATTACACAAGAATTTCACTAGTAAATGTTACATTATTAAGCTTGCAAGACTTATATTATATATACACCTTCTTAATCCAGTAATAAATTGCAAGCAATTTGTTTTAATTTAATCACTTTTGAATTCAAATATAAATTCAATTTCATTTTAAAATTAATTTATACAAGAAGCTGCATTACTTAAAAGTTTTTTACTAACAGATTTAATCCTAAGGCTCCACAAAATATGCCAGGGCACTCATTACCACCAGGTCCTAACCTTATTTTAATAATACAATTTATTAATAATAGATTATTCTATTTGACTGACCATTAATATAAAACCAACTAATCTAAAATCAAATGGGAATATGTCACAAATATACCACAAACACACATGATTGCTGATGAAGTGCTTTACTCTCCTCCCTCCCTGCACTAGAAAATAATGAACTTTATGTTTAAAAGATCTACTTCATAATTAGTCTTTTCCTATTCAGCAGTTGTTGCACATTGTTGGCTTTCCTCAAGCATCAACTTAAATTATATTTGTCATAAAAGCTGTGACAATGTAATTATTATTGGCAGAGATGCATTTAATTCATTACACCTTATTGGAATTATGGAATACTGACAAAAATAAAGGCAAGGGTAATCTATCATTACGATCAAGTTTTCAGGACATCCAAATTTCATTAGTGAATGCCAGCAAGACAAAGCTCATCTGAAATAATTGCCATTGTATGAATTAGTTATTTCTTCACATTCAATAACTGATATAGTTCAATTTAACCATTTGCTTACATAGGAAATCCAACAGCTGTCAGTTTTAGCTAGCAGTAGTAAGGGAAGATCTGAGAACAACTGCCAACTTCTGTGAGCACTCAAAATTAAGAAACAAATACTTACATTCCTTCATCTTTGGAAAAAATCCAAATCTAACTGAAAAGGAAATAATTCCCATTTTTAAATACGTGTTTCAATATGTTTCGGTAGGGCACATCTTTTTACAATCTGAGCTCATAAGTACAAAACAAATGTGCAGCCTTTCATAAAGCAGAACACTGCTGGATACTAACGGCACTAAAACTTGTTACGCTGTTGACTGAAAGGGATGACTGTTAACCCACTGACTGCAGGAAACAAAACCCATTCTTTTTCTGCAGCATTTAAATATCAATTTCCTTTTAAAACATTAACCAATAGGTGGTGGAGGCCCCAACCCTGGAGATATTCAAGGCAAGGCTTGAGGCTCTGAGCACCTCAATCAGGTTCAGGATGTCCCCTGCAGGGGGGTTGGACTAGAATGGCCAATGGAAGTCCCTTCCAACTCAATGACTCTATGATTCTGTGATTTCAGAAACCTGTTTCTTCAAGGGTTTTCCCTGAAATGTGAACATGAAATACAGAAGTAGAACTCACGCTGTAAGGTGAACATTACAACAAGAGTTATTCCATCATAATCACAATGTACAGCACACAAGACTAATACAACAATTAAAGCATGGATCAGGTGAAGTCTTTGCCACTTGAATTAGCATCCCAAGATATAGAACTAGGTCTGGCAGAATCCTTTACTTGCTTGCTGTGAAAGACTAACTCTTGTTGCCTCATTTTGAATTGAGAATGTGACATCTGCCCAGAATTTCTTCCCTCTGCACCCTGGTGGCTACCTCAGTCATCAGAACACACTCTCTCAAGGAGTCTCTGTGCAATACCATGTTACCCCATCCTCATGTCTGGGAAAAGGAAAAGAGTGAGAGGATTGATATAGCCATCAAAGCAGATGAGTTGCTATCTGTTTTATCTCAAGTTAATTAGTACTAAACAAAACAACATACCTGGAATATAGTTATCTTTGGAATAATAAATAACAATCAATAACCACCATCTTCAAACTAGTTTAAAAGTCTGGGTTGGAAAAAAAAATCTCAATTCTTCATGTATTATCTCTGATTAACATTAACTCATAATTTGATGGAGTACAGTTTGGATGTACTTATATTGAACAACATCATCAGCACATCCAAATTTGTTTGTTACAAAAGGCAAATAAAATTGTAAAAAACAACTTCTCCTCTTAGAAAATATTGCCCTCCTACTGAAAGACAGATTTTATTATCAAAATGTGTTTACATTGGCAAAACACTGCTTCCAAAACAAAACCCTAAATCTTTCATGAAACAGCTTGTATACCTAACTTTAAAATCATTAAAATGTTAAAAAAATTTTAAAATATATATTCTAATTTGCAGACAGTACTATAAGTCACTATTTGCCACTTGTAATGAGAAACACGCATCATGAATATAGTAAAGGTTATGGGCTTATGGGAGCACTATGTGTTGCTCACCGCATTTTTTTAAAAAGAAGACTGTATAATAATTTCTAAAAATAATATTCTCACCATCTTTTTTTTAATTCATAACATTGAATCAAAAAGACTGACATGTCCACGTGCTAAGCAATAAATATTAAACATTTTAATTTAGTACCACAGAAAGGAAGAAAAATATTTTCACATAATATCAAAGTAAGTCCACAGTCTACTGGCCTAGCTACTTAATTTTTTCTCCTTACTTAATGAGACAACAAAAAAAAATCATCCTGAGACAGAAGATGATTTTGTATTGTCTCCTCTTTTAAAGCCTCCACAGCTACACGAGAGTAGCTCCTGTTCTGTGAGTAGAAAACATGACACTCCAGTTTATTCACCAGCTTTATTTTTCATCCTAACAGGATAGATCTCATTCCAATTTTAAATCTTTTGTAAATAAACCTGCATTTTCACTTCAGCTATGCATTAAAATGATGTACAATTGCATATTCATATATCTACTCTACCACAACTTCAAGGCTTCTAAAAGAGGTACAATGCTTTACAGCACACGGGCACCTAACAACTGCCTTGCACTCGCCATGAAGATCCAGAAACATTAGCGACCACATTCACACACAAGGCTTAAAATACTCAAGTTATTTTGAACACCATTTGTCTACTTCCTTTTGCTTTATTCCAAGAACATTGTTATTTTCACACATCAGAAACAGTAATGGTTCAATTTTGTTCATTACCCTGGTTACCTTCTAAGACTATCAGATCACTGTCACAACCTCAATAGTTTTATTTCAGCTAAGAAACTTAAACAGCAATTTAGGCATCACTCTCACTGCTCTCTCACAATACCAACTCAGAAAGAGTTGTTTCTAAAAGATTTTCACTTACTGAAGCTCTGTATATTAACAGAGGCAGAGAGCAGTATGAATATGCTACAACTCTCATTCTAAAATTACTATATATATCATTGTGGCATGCTGTAGGAATAAATATTTGCCATATTCTTCACTACATCTAAAGAGGTTTCTTCAATGAAACACAGTGTTAAACAAATTTAAGCAAGCAAAAACACCAACAAAAGCGATGTATCTAACCAAAATCCCAAATCCACCCACCTTGCTGACAAAAGCACAATCCTAGTATGCAATACAATCAATAATCATCTCATAGTACCTACGGAGTGTTAATACATATGACAGTGGTAACACAGGCACTGCAACCTTGAAGACTACTATGCACGCAAAGACTATAAATACCCAGTATTTACCCATGTCTACAAAAAATCCAGAAATATTAAGAGGAATGTTAGGATATATTCCCACACAGCACGTTTATTTTAAAGACACTATAGATACAACTGAAAAGGTGATCTTTTAAAATAAGTTCTCTTAAAAATGTTAAGATACCAAGGACATTTAGTACAATAGAAAATATACACAACTTCAGACCTTTCCTTTGAGTTTCAGAGATATCATGTAATTTTAATGAGTGGTGGAACTCTAGTAGCAGTTCAGCATGTCAATATATCCTAAAGAAATCATACCATTTACATCTGTGCTGCAAGTCATGCTCTTCAGCATGAAGCTTTGGCTCCTTAACTGGAGAAAGTCTTGTTATGTCATATAGAAAATAGGGGAAGACATAAAACAAAACAAACTTCTTACATATTTAAACAAATAACATGAAGATTGTAGAAGGACTACCATCATAGCTGTTATGGACAAAGTAATTTCATAATTAGGCAGTTTTCCTCTTCCATACCTCAATAAATTCACTCTGCATGGGGAGGATGGGGAAAAGACATTTTATTAAAAAATATTAAATGCCTCTGGGTACAATATCTAAATCAATCATTCTTGAGCAAAGTTTATAAAAAAACACAAATGATTTAATGGACATTATCATTCACTGGGATATCATAATTGCCTCTGTAAATAGTAACATTTCCTTAAATAAATTTACACACTAGCTTCTTGGGCAAGATACTTACTTTCCAATGTGCTATTACATTTATAACAAGAAAGAAAACGACATTCAGAATGTTTCAGACATTAACAAACAATGTCTGAATTTATTTTAAACATCTCTTAAGAAGGACAGAGAACATTGCAGATTTCTGTCTGATACTGTAAGGTGTTAAAATGAGATTACATTTCTCCTATGAGAAGTTCTTCTCATGGAAGTTTTAGAAAAATGAATTACATATGTAATGTTTAATATAGGTTGGGAGACAATGTTTTTATTTCAGGCTAAACAGATGGGGTATTAGAAATTGTGTATTAATGCCTATTCATCTAGCAGACTGTGAGTACTAGAAGCCTCCAAATTTCATTAACAAATAATCTTAAACATTCCATATTATCCCAGTCTACAATAATGAGGTAAGCCAGAATCCAAATCTTAATTGGATATGACATTTTTTTAAAGCTCTTGAATTCAGAAGAGATAAGAATCACAGACTCATATGAACTCAATAAATACAGCATGAGATATATTTCACTAGTCCAAGTGAGGCATACTACATATAAATTGAAAAGGTTTTGGTTTGATTTGTCTTCACACAACAAAACTAACGTTGAAACACTCAATAATTAGAAGCAATAGGAAGAGATTTTTCCATTGCAATTTTATTTCCTAGTGAACTGCATCTATTATAATTAATTTAATTTAAACTAAACCACTATTACAGCAGACTGAGGATACCACCACTGACATATTCTATGACATATTTGAACTTAAATAGTTCAAATCTTGAAATGCGTCAGACATGATGAAATGACTAACAGAGAGAGAATATTAATACAGTTGTTTTGTATGAAATATATTTCTTTTCACACTTCGTGATCTACTTAGAACTCCAATCAGTGGACATATGGTCTGCTAGCATAACAGGCTGGCTATCATGATTCTCTTCACTGCAGCTATGGAGTCTTGTCTCTACATTAGTGAACCAGTACTGAGGTCTCCGAGAAATTTTATGGTAAGAAGTAAACAAGCTGCACTCCATGAGAGTTATTACATGAATGGCACTGGCCTACAATGAAAAATTGCAGGAAAATTAGTCATTAAAATGGTAATCTTCAGCATTCACTACTGTGATTGACTACTTCATTACAATCACAGTTTGAGATCAGCAGTAACTGGTATGAGCGACCTTCAAACACAGCAACAATAGGAAAAATTAAAACAGCAAAAATAGAGCTTTAATATGCACATACATAAGAACTCAGATCTCAGTAACACAGATGAATTTTTAAAAAGTTAAAATAAAAATTGATATCACATAGGATATATATACATACTCTTGCATACACTTCAGTGGAAACAGGATTTATGAATATTAGCAAATAGCCTGCATGCCAGGGAACAAACCAGCGAAATGTCTGAACATCCCTTTATTCCTTATACAGCTTTATTCATTCAGCTACAAATAGTAGTACAACTATTTAGAGTAGTCTTTTTAATGAAAAAAATGCCATTCACAGAATATCACAAAGTATAAATGTAAGAATTAATAAACAGGAAAGGAACTGGGATAGCAATAGACTGGATTGAAAGATAGAGCTGGATGGGGTAAACAGTTCCATGCAAATTTCATAAAATAACATTCTGGAAATAAGTATTACATAGTTTATATTAATATTATGCAGTTCCAAAAAGCAGAATGCACTAAACTTTACTGGTGAAATTGCGAGCACAATCAACACAGATGAGAATAAAATGTCTCTTAATGAAGAACTGGAGTAAACAATGACCCTGAAAAACATTAATTACAAAGTCACTGGAACTTCTTCACAAACTCAGATTTCATCATCTAGAAGCACACCAGAGGAGAAAACTCAGCATCTGCTGTCTGGCTATAAATTAGTACTGCCAGCATCTATTTGATGCAGCCATATAAAAGACAAATTGTCCTATAATATATTGAGCAAGGTTTTCCTAGGAAAGAGGAAGAACACGAGTCTGCAGCACGAAATTCAGCAAAAATCTGTCAAAGAGGTTCTTTGCAATTCTGCTCACTTGTCATCGGACAAATGGAGAAAAAAGGCACCAAAATTAAGGAATGAAATGGAAGCCAGCAAGACTTCAAAAAAGCACACTTTATCAAGCATAAAGTCAAGACTCAATCTTTAACCTGAGATACACCAGGAGATGGAAAAATAAGGAAAAATAATCTTAGCCAAGAACAATTACAACCACAAATTACACATGGAAAGACCGTGAACAAAGTCCAGGAATTCAAACTTTCCAATTTTAATAGTGTGAACTACGTAACTATTTTTTCAATATACTTCTGCAAAGCAATGAATCTTATGTTTAGCTACAGAAACAAGCCATGAGACTCCCTGACAAAATATGTCACTCTTTCACATGTTTTCCTTACACCAGATTAATAAGTATCAGCTAAGTCTCAAAGACTTCAGGAACCCCAAGATTTAACAAAGTCTGGACAACTTGGAAAAATTCAACTAATAGTACAATACAGGAAAATTCAGTAGTGTTGTGATAGAATAGTCACTCTGCTGAAATAGTGCCACGTTTTCAGCTGGGATGGAGTTAATGAGATGCCTTTCTTGCTAGCAGCTGGTGTAATGTTATATTTTGGGTTTGGGATAAGAACAGCATTTTACAGTTGTTACTAGCCATTCAAGGTCTATTCTGTCCTCATATTGCCAATGAACACACTGGGACTGCACAAGAAGCTTGGAGAAGATAGCAGGGACAGCTGATGCCAACTGACCAAAGGGAAGTTCCCTATACTAAGTATCATGTTACATGATATAAAGCTGGGGAAGAAGAAGAAAGGATGTGACTTCCAGGGTTATGGCATTGTCTTACCAAGTAACTGTTATGTGTGATGGAGCTCTGCTTTCCCATAGATGGCGGATGGGAAGCAGTAAAATAATTCCTGTTTTGGCTATGTGTGTATGGCTTTTGCTTTATTTCTTAAACTGCTTTTAACTAAACCAAAGAGTTCTTTTGACTTCTACTCTTTTGATTCTCTCCTATATCATAACTGTGGGGAGCAAGCACCATGCATGTTTCTAGCTGCTGGCTGAGGATAAACTACAAGTCAGAGCATTAAAATGTAACTCAACTATAGTCCATGAGCATTAGTGGTATTTACTCTACTTGCTTCAATTTATTAAAATCCCAAATAGTTATTCAGTTTGTGATGACAAATCCTTCAGAAAGCACATCAGTTTTAAAGATAAATGCAGAAGCATGGAAAAAAAAGCAAAAAAACAAACAACAAACAAACCAAAACCAACCACATTCATCAAGTTCCAACTATCATAGGGGTGTCAGAAAAACCACAGACATAAACATTAGTAAGAAGTCACTAATAATTTTTTGGGGGAAAAAAAACCCAACATATTGTTGGGGGAGTATCAAATTCAGGATCTCCTCAAAATGCATATGTGACAACATCAAAAGCTTACCAGATGAATCTTCTCAAGAGAGTGCAATGGAAGAATCTGTGTTTTGATGAAACAACACAACAAAGCTTTTGTGTTTTCAACTGGGGAGTTAAACTAACACATTTGTTTCCACGAACTAGAGAGTCTTCTGGTAGTCTTGTGAGAAATAGGCAAATACACTGAACTCAACACTCAAGGACTAGCACAGTGATTTAAGAGGGACTGGGGACTGAAAGACTTAATACTGGACAATGACTGTCACTAAAATGGCTGTTTTACCCCAAAAGTTAGAAACATTAGCTTGCAAATGTGCCCTACATAAGTAGAAAAAAGTGACCAACTCGTTTTACAGATGTTTTTATTTCCTCTCTCATTGCTTCATTGCACTGCAAGAACCCCAGGGAACAGGACACAGTTCAAACCATTCATGTTTGGTAGGAATATGAAAAAATATCCCAGCTTCACTATGACATGACCTTGATAATCTGGATAACATTTGTCAGAGACTAATAAAACTTGTGAAGATACTTGCTGATATGATTGATTGCATTCTTTATTGCTCCAGTTACTTCAAATTAAATTGCCTCATTATAATGATAACTTTTTTAAGTGCAGATCCTTAATTTTTCCCACAAGTTTTCAACAGTAATCTCACAACAGATTGAAGGTGTTTACAGATCAGTAACATACAAGAATAAAATACTGCATTCTAACAGCACATCTTTTTAATCTTTCTGCTTACGAGGTGCTGTGAACAGAAAACACATTTCACAAATAATAGGAAAATAATAGCCAGCAATGTGAACAGCCAAGAACCCTACAATACTAGGTGTTGGTGATTTGGTCATCTCAATAGACAAAATTAAAACAAAAAAAACCCCAAAATAACACCTGAACTCAGGTGTATCGCATGATGCAATGATAACCAGAAGAGCATTGAGAAAAGCAGAAAATATTCAGAGCATTTACTCATTTGGGCTCTATGTCTATATTACTTTCAAAAATCAGCACATCTTAAATTACATGGGAATCCTGTTAATCAGGTGATGCTGAGACAGTGTACTTCAGGATAGGGCACTAGGGAAGCAAATTTATCTCCGTACAAAGAATAGTAAATCTTCTGCATGCCATCAGGAAGCATCACGGGTGCAAATACTCCTCAATGATTCACAAAGTCAAAGCTGAGAGAACTGCCAGGAAAGAGGAAATTTTTTCTGTAGAACTGAGCCAAAGCTTCCTACAGGAACTTCGGTTTGCAGAGGTTCTGGCACATAGTAATAATTACTGATCTAAAGGAACTACAGACATTGCAAAAGAGGGCACATTAAATTGTTACAAGCACAAGTGACTTGGCAAGCTGACTGTGGCTGGCTGCCAGGCACTCACCCTCCATGCTCTCATGCCCTTTCCTCAACAGGGCAGGAGGTGAAAGAAGATGGAAAATGTTGGGGATTGACTTAGGGGGAGAGGACATGGCCATTCCTGGGGTCCTCTGTGCGCTGGAAGCCAGTGCTAGTAGTTGAGGCCTGGGATAGCTCAAAAGCCTTGGCCATACTACTGCTATACTGAAAGATTCAGCATGTGAGGAAAGGTACTGACCGATGGTGAACCCGGGTACAGCAAGGCCAAGTGCTGACAGCAGCACTGAGTCCCACGGGAAGGTGCTGAGAACAGCATTAGGAAGATACAAAGTTAACATGTAGTATACAAAGTTATACACTAACAAGATACTGTAGTTAGAACAATGAGGGACTGTACTGCAGTAGGGACTGAAACAAGTGTGTTATTCATAAGATACTCTATAAATGTACCGGCTGAGCTAAATAAAGTCGAAGTCTGCTTATCACTCATATTGAGCGTGCACGCATTCTTCCTCTGCCGATCACACCGACCAAGGAATAGAAACCCCGAAAGGAATCGGAATCCCGACAGGAAAAGGTCATGGATCAAGTTGAAGAGCTCCCTCATTAATCATTACCACAAAATAAACTACCTCATGTCTTCCGCTTCTTCCCCTCTCTGCAAGGTGCAGGGGATTGGTGACATGGGATCAAGGTCTGTCCGTCAAAACTCCTCTCTGCCATTCTTCTCACCTCACCTGGTTTCACCTATGGTGTCCTTCCTACTGGATACAGTATGCATATGCATCTGCTCTACCACAGATCTCACATAGACTGCAGTTCCTGGTGAAAAACCTGTTCCTGTGTTGGGTCCCATCCACTGGCCACTTCTCCAGGTGCCCAATCCAGCACATGCTCTCTATGGCTGCAGCTTCCTTCATGGCATATCCACAGTGTAGAAAACATGCTCCGCCATGGTATTCTTCAGGAGCTGCAGGAGAACTGATGCTCTGGAGTGCCCTCCTCCTTTACTGGCCTAGGTGTCTGCAGGGCTGCTTCTCCAGCTCTCCCTATTCCTCTCTCACTCTGCTGGGCAGATCTTTTTTCTCCCTTCTTACTGCTCTTTCCAAGAACTGCTACTACTTTGGCCTAAGGGTACAGCTGTGCTCTGGAGTGGTAGGCTGTAGAATGGCTAGAATTGACTGTGCCTGGCTTGGGGCAGTCCCAGCTGCTCCTCAGAGAGGCCACCCAGTAGCCAGCACCTGAGCAGGGATACTCAGTAAACTGAGAAATGAACAAAAAAGGCTCAAAAAGCTGGAAAAGAACCTGGTAAACTGTAGGGGACTTGACCAAATAGAAACAAAACAAAGCTCTTATGTAATACATATGGTGATGTTCTGTCTGAAGGTAGCAACTAGATACTGATCTTTCAACAGATACTAATTCTAAATTACTTCTCCTTATCTTTAAGTCAAGGATGTTGAGGTTCAAATCCAAGTCCTCACGCATACTTCTGAATTCTAATACGCAAAACCATTTTAAAGCAAAGTTATACTTACAGGCACAAACTGCTAAAGACATGTTACCTAGCTTCGGTTTTCATTAGCCAGTCTCCAGTGTTTACTAAAACTGCATAGTTATTCCATTCTACAGAGGTAGATTCAACTGCTTGAGGTGACAGGCTTGATCTCAAGCATCATGAAAGACGTCAGATCTCTCACCACTAAAGCACTGATTTAGCTTTTTGAACCTCTGTTAAGATCACAGCATTGGACTTATTAAATTTCAAATATAAACTGTAATTACACATACTTCAATTAGGCTACTCTAAAGCATAATCTTTGGAAGCTAAGATAAAGTGCAGTTATCTGGAAAAGTTTTAACAACTCCAGTATTGAGAACATCCCGTCTTTTAAGGTGGTAATAATATTTCCCTTACTTACATCTTACCTCTCTCCCTCTAGCACTCCTGAATACCCGAGTACAAGAAACAGCATAAATCACTATAAAGCTATATATGTGAAACTACACACCAAATCTAAGAAACACTTCTGCATTACCACAAACATCTGGAACCACAAAAATACAACTACATTACAAAAACTACATTACAAAATATATCATGAATATATTATATATACAATGTATATGCACACACATTACGCAAGAAATATTTGCAGACAGGTCCACAAATAGCATGCCAGATATTAATTTTCCAAAGCCAAGTTCCTTGAAGAATCCCTCTCTTTCTGATGGGAGCACAATTCTGAGGAACCTGCTGTCTCTATCCGTGCTCACTGTTACAAAGAAATACCAGCAGAACAAGAAACACCATGCTACAACAAGACAAAATAGTCTAGTTAAAAGACAAGCCTAATTTGTATATATAAAATAATGGAGTAAAGATACGTTTACAATATACATAATTTCTGGTTTGCTCAACATTTTTGAGAATCAAATAGCTAGCACTGTGCATTTTGTTCTAGTTCTGTTGCTTTCTACCAAGTTAAGACAGTCTTTCTCTCTATAGTTACATTTTTCAAGAGCTTTCAGATATGGCTGAAAATTCAAAGCTCAAAAACAAGAACAGTTGACAAATCAGTACTGCACTAACAGTACTTAAAAAAAAGACCGTACTGTGTTGTGTCTGCTGAAAGTGTAACTAGATTCTTCAGAACACTGACAGTTTTCTGGTTATGAGAATTCATCAATATTTGTGAAACAAAAAATACTTAGATTTGGCAAATATCTGATTATCTTCAAAATTCAGGTAATTCCCCTCTATTCCTCTCTCGTACCTAGATTTGAATGGATACCCAAATAGTTGTCTTTGACAAAAACATGAGAAATTTTCCACTTCAGAAAGACACATCATATCTCCTTTCACTACTGCAGTACAAGGTAGGAGAACATAGACCTCTTTTCTCACTTGCAAAACTTAAACCAAAAGACATCATACATCCTTAGGGAAAGACCAAACTACTTTCCCCTCATCATTAACCAAAACTGAGGAACTAGAAATAAAATCCAAGCCATTCCTTTAGGGGGAAAAAAATCAAACAAATAAAAAAACCTCACCCCCTACAACATCAAAAAAAAAAAAAAAACATTTCACCATTCTTTCCCTTGTCCTTAAAATCAGTGTTTATGTGAAAATCATAAGTGGGAATTTTCCTCCAAAATTGAACTAGTATGTAATTTTCTTAAGTATTGGAAGAGTGCATCATACTTTTGCAGAACTTACAAGATCAGGTAAAAATAATTTAGAGCCTCTTCTCAAGTGCTTAATTTATTCTGGGAAACAAAACATTTTGCATCCAAAACATGTACCAATGATTTGTACTAAATTTTGTACCTATCCATATTTTGAACACAAATTCCTCTCATGCAGAAAATATAAACACCATAAGGAAAGATGTCCTTCTCTGTCTTCTTCCTGCATCCTCAATCTGCATCCTTTCCCTTTACATAAGGAGAGCTTATAAGAAAGGTGAAAATGCATGTTTTAGAAGGGCCTGTTGCAACAGGACAAAGGTAATGGCTATAACTTGAAAGATGGCAGATTCAGACTAGATTATCAGGAAGAAAATTTTTACAGTGAGGTTGTCTGAACACTAGAAGAGGTTGCTCAGAAAGCTGGTAGATGCTACATCCTTGGAAACATTCAAGGTCAGATTGGAAGGGGCTCTGAGAAGCGTGATCTAGTTGAAGATGTCCCATCATCATTACAGGAGCATTCCACTAGATGACCTTTTAAGTCACCTTCCAATCCAAAATATTTTACACTTCTATGACCTCCTCAAAATGTACCATGTGAATGACTGATGTTACTCTGTTGTCAAGTATTTTCCTAAACTATAGAAGTATTAAGAGTTAAAAATAGTAAAGAAGCTAGTAATGAGAGAAGATTTAACTAATGTAACCTCCCACTGCCTTTAATAATTTCAGACTATGTTTGAAGTCAGCAAATATAGCATCTTTGTAGTTCTTCAATAACAAACTCCTGTGCAGCAAGAAAAAGGAAGTTTAACAAGAAAAATCAAGAAGTGCACGTGGAAGCAAAACAAAAAGAGGAATTCTTTAACTGTTTCTCATTGGATGTCCTGGTTCCACAACCTCCTGGAAAGCAGAGGCACTATACGGGCTTGGGAAGCCAAACTCCTTAACAACAAATACTGCTGCCTTCTACCTCTTACCCTCAGCTTTACTGATGGCTTTGTTACCGTATAGTATTGAAAAACCCTTTCCTTTCACAACCACTTACCCATCCCCAGGTTACCAACCTTTGGAAAGGATGAAGTTGGTCATAAAGCGCTAACATCGTGCAAGAACCTCTACAGGATGCCATCAGTAAAGTTAATTGGTTTTAGATAGACCCTAAGAGCAGGATGGTCCTGCAACTCACAGTGGGTCAGTCATCAACCCCATCCTTCCCATTAAGTGCATTCAGACATTTGACTCAGTTACCCTAGAGAGTATTTACAACAGCAAGAGGTGAAAATAGCCCACTGACATTTAGTTTCCATGCTTTCTGAGATTTCATACATGTCTATTACCATCTCTGCAAATATTCAAAGTAACATTCCTATGACATGAAATGCATTTTAGCATGGACAATTTCTGTAAAAAGAATTCCTGTAATTTTTCCTAGATCCGAAAGACCTTAAGAACCTCAAATACTCCCTATCCTTAAATCATTGAAATTTCTATTTGTAGTAGTTAGTTTCCGGGATTTTCCTGATATTTATCTGCTTGAGTGAATTCAAAGCAATAAACTGTACAACTGATCTGGAAACTTTGACAGCTTGTCACTCAGCTTGTCACACTTTTCTGATTCATGTCAAAATTTGTCTGCCTGTAGCCTGAAAGATGACAAGAGGGTTTGAAGAGTTATGCCTATGGCAAATTGATTCTCTAATAGGGAAAACATATACTTTTGAATCGTAACAGTATAGATTTGTCAAGATACTAATACTGAATGGTATACCTGTTGCCATAGGTAACTCAGAGCATCTAGTTCAGTAACACCTATCAAGCATTTACCTTACCATCAAAACATAATTATTAACTTACCAGCATCTTTTTAACTTGTTAAAGAAATATTCTGCATTTCTGGAAGCCCCTGGCAAAATTTCAATATTTGTTCTGCACTATGTCATCCTCTCTTTCTGAAGGATTTGAATTTAAGGCTAATTTTCTATCTAATGCATTGGTTTGGAATCATAAACATTAAATCTATTTAAGCTGATGCAGTACTGCATTGTAAAAATCAACTGGAGGGAAGAAGTCAAGAATAGTAATTAAGGTATCCATGTATGTACCCTCTGAAGTCACTAATTCTGTAGTATTTCAAAAGTGGAAATAGCCTTTTATTACTATAGCTATGCTGATAAAATATAAGGTTTAAAGTAATCTTATTCTAGGAAAAAGTAACCTCCGCAAAATAGTGGCATTCCATTTCTGGTACATACATATCTGACTGCAGAAAAGTAATAGCTCTTTCCTCAGNGCTCTTTCCTCAAAAAAAAAAAAAACAACCCTCACTCTTTTTCTTCTTGTTCTTTACAATATGAAACAAGTGACACAAACAAATATTCCAAATCTTTTGATTCAGGCTTCAAATAGGATTTATCTGAATTATCGATATTCTATTATTTGGCTCTCTATTCTCCTAGAACAATCCCAAACTGATTGTCAGATTGCACTACTATTCCTAACTATCTGGCATCACTAAGCCAAACATGCCACAACAATGAAACAAACTTAAACTTTATCCTGTAAACTGATAAAGTACTAGATCTCAAAAAATAGTCCTGGTATGAATACAAAGAAAGAACTGAATGAAACTCTTGATTCCTGCCTAGACCATTTCATGAAACGTGGAATCACAGCATATTAGCAATACACAAATGTTGGCTCTTGTAGCTATTACAAGACTAAAGCTTCAGAGGTCTATTTAAGATCATCTGAAAGATAGATTATGCTGAAATACTTCTAAATCAGGACATAGTTATCTTTGTCTATTTTTTATTTTTCTCTTTAGATTATGAAAGCATTAAATTCACCAAAAAACTCCACTTAATAGGACAAAATAGGTTGGAAAATTCTCTAATTAAAAAGTTTCTTTCCTAAAATTCATCAGCAGATTTTTCATAAACCAACTTGTCATAGAAGTGAATGTTAAACTTACTTGTTGTAGTTGCTCCTGACCTGTTCACTCAAGCTGTTGTATTCTTTAGACTTAGCCCTCTCCTCACTTTCTCCTTAGATTGACAATTAAAAAAAAAATTATTCAGTTAAGAATTGAGAAGCACACACATCTGTAAGATTCAATGTTCTGCCTTCAGAACAGCATATGAACTGCAGATAAATACTCTGAAAAATAAATACTCTGAAAAAGATCCCATTAATTACAGACATTTGCCATCAAAATTCAATTAGAAAAACATCCTATATGAAGGCAAAAGCAGCTTTGATTTTTGTAAGCCCGAAGATCTAAGGTATCAGAAAAAGCCTGAATTTCATTAAGCTTTTCATTGTTTATTATTGGCACACTTCCAAAGGGTTAAATTCTCCATACTTGTAGAGTGCTTTAGAAATGCAGAGAATTACCTAAGAGCTAGGTATTATTATTATTCAAAGCATTTAGGCAAATAAGATAAAGACAAGATACCATCTTTGGAAAACCAAATGTATTAAAAAGAGAATTTTCAGTATTACTGGACTTCAGTTCTGGAAGGAAGATCTTAAATTTAACTCCTGGAGAGTATTTTTATTACATTTTATTATATGAAACACTTCTACTGAATAGCAGCACATCTAAAGAGACACACTTCAGATGTTTCAGCCTAACTGAATAAGTGAAGAGACAAATTTTATGTTTTGGCCTAATTGGAATAAGGTAAACCTTATAAAAAGATTTTTTAGAACCAACTGTCAGAGTGCACTGGGTGAACAACATCAAGTAAGTCTTAGTTGGCCACTGCTACCCAGGGTTACTCACAAAATGGAATTTTAAATTGTATACAAATGAAGCAAGTAATGAAAGGTGTGAGAGTTTTCCTTTAAGATCAGAATAACAGCCATTACAGAAGAGTTTAAAAATTCCTACATCTATCCCAGTCGTATAAAAAAATGAAAGTGGCTCCCACTGCAATTTTATTCTTAGAAACATTCTCCATCCATAGAGCTGAGCTTAAAAACAGTCTAACCTACTCACAAAATTTGTCTTTCATTTTTCCTTTGTCAGATATGTAGAACGAAATAACGAAAAGTACCTATTCTCAATTCCATCCAGCTGTAATTGAGGGTCCTATTTCTGTATGAAAAATTATTACATATTTAAGAGCATTTGAGGTCCCTGACATTTCTTTTTAGATCAATGTCCTTACAAAGCAGGTTGTCAACCACAAATATGATAAAATCCCCAGCATACATTTTTTCTATCTTACAGCTGGTTTGTTAAAATACCCCCACACTTACTTATATTTCATATTAAAAAACTCAAAAAGTGGGGTGGTGCATTCAGCAAAAGATAGCATCAGGATGGAGAGTTGTCTAGTACCAATGTTACTTTCATTAAAAGTATTACTCATATATGGCTCAAGTCATTGAATGCCTGCATTCTATCTCTTCATTGTGAGGGCAATACCTCTCACTTTGCTTGCTATGAGAGTACCTTGAGGGTTTGGTGGGTTTTTTGTTGTTTGTACGCTGAAATCATCATTTCTATACAAAAGACTATACTTTCTTTTCTGGCACCCGCATACATAGAAAGATGACATAAACACAGCACTAAGCTCTTTCTTTGTCAGAAACAACATTCTTCCCATTGGAAAGTAATACAGAAAATTAGCAATATGATCAAATACAATTATGGGTAGAAAACCATCAATGACCAGTATAAGACATCTTACACAGTTCCTCATCTCTAGTTATTTTGTAATCCTTACATAGATGTTTCTGTAGCAAATTAACTTTTTCAAATAGGGCAGTATCACTAAAATTTCTCTTAAATGCTTATATTTCTATATTTTAGTGATAAACACCCTTTATTCATTGGCCTTAAAAATGTACAAGAAGTTTCTCATCAATTTGTCCTCACTGTAACCATCTGTTAGGTTAACCATTCAGACAGAATTCCAACACAACACACCTCAGTACATGAACTGATTATAACATTCTTACAAATGGCACTTTTTGCATACACTTTGCCACAACTTCATCTTTCATGTTCCATTATTAAAATATTTCTCAATGTACCTATTTTATATATAAATATAGGTCAATAACAGAAAACATGTATATATATATATTTCCTATATATTGACCACTTCTTTACAGTCCTAAACTGGTCTTAGGCACAGACCTGTACAATAAAATTGTAAAATTATACTTTGGTAAGTTATGTATTACATGAAAATAATTATGCATTCAAAATGTTTTTATGCTTTTCAAGTGATATGTTAACCTGGGTGTGTAGCTCAGGGTATCTGAGGGTCAAGGGTTCAAGTCCCTGTCCAGGTATGAAGCTTGCAAGAGTTGGGATGATGGTTGGACTTGATTATCTGAAAGGTCCCTTCCAACCTAGATGACTATGACTATGACTATGATATATACACAAAAGTAGCAAGGAAGGGTGGGAATGCAGTAACAGGCATTCTCAATTAATGAGTGCAAAAAGCTAAAATGAGATACATTTTCCCAGCAAAGTGCTGTTTTTCCTCTATGCAAAGCCACATTTTCACAAAGCAAGGGAACAGAACAAGCTCATTTCAAGGACAAAATGATGCATGTTTAAATTTTGTAAGTTATAAATACAATATTCCTATCAAAAGCCGACAAAGTCATACATCATTATGTACACTCTGACAAGGTTTTCCAATATCAATTCAGAATGACAGATAAATTAATCACATTCTGGTTTGACAAACTGCATTGAAGAATGTGACTTAAGTACAAAATTCAAGAGCTAAGCCATTTACATCAGATAGTAAAGATTCAAAGACCACTTTTCATCAGTGTATTTGATTAGATGCTCTTTCAAAAGAAGCCCTTCTCTTATGAAGAAGTGCTTAGTTTTATGCACCTTATTTTTTTCTTTTTCTCTATAATTTATTATTATCTATATATTGAGACAAAACTAGCAAACAGTAAGGCAAGCTTTATTTGAGCTATAAAAGAACAAATGGAGCTACTTCCTCTCAGCACGACATGGATCATGCAATTTAACACTAGTCAAGAACAGAATAAAAAAGGGCTTGCTCAAAAAAACACATACCCATATGCCAAAAAATGAAAATATGAAATTATGATAAAAGGATGTATTTTATATTGTATAGTCTGACTTCTAGTATTAAATAGTTTTTTGCAGCTACACAGGATCACTTTTACCTAAATAAAAATATATATGTACCCTAAATAACCTTCAAGAAATGCTGAACATAAAGTGCAGTGTTAACATTACAGCACAAAAGAGTATGGAAGACCTAAATAAAGCTACTCTAATGTTCACAGCAGCAGGAAAATAGTCAGTGTCATCAAAACAATTGCCTTTTACACATACAGGAAAAAGAGATAATATAAATAGCAGTCTTTTATTGCTAATAATTCCAAGATACATAAAACTACTCAAAGTATGATGATACTATTTTCCTCCTTAACACACTTTAACCATTCTTCTCAGTGATTACATCACTCACTAATGAGCACACTAATGTTTTACAGCTATAACAATTTTACATGCAATCTGTTAGGAGAAACAGCGGATTTGAACACACAAAGCTATCTAGCATCAAACCTAATCTCTCTGTATATGGTCCCTCAAGATTATTTCTGTAATTTAATAATATTTAAAATATATTAATATTCTATTGGCACCTGATACAAAATACATTAATTTTTAATACATAATAAATACTTAAACTTTATACCTAAATTAGTATAATATTACAGTATAGGCACTCCTTACAAACTTTGTGACAACAGCTTAAACAAATTGTCAACATGAAACCTCTGCAATTTCAAAGTATAGCAATGACTGTACTACAAAGCTCCAACACTGTCAATAATAATCAAAACCATTTTTTAATGTTTGCATCATATATTATAATTCTGATTAATACCACAAAATTGGTAATCACATACAAATCTCAACAATAAAAATTACATGTATTTTACAATTGTCCAGAAGTAATATTAAAAGAAAAATATTAATAACTGAATAATACTTCACACTAATTAGGTGCAATTTTTGCTCAAAGGTACTGTTTACATTAATTTAAAATATTTTTGTTACACAGCAATCTACAGCAATCTAAGAGACAGTTGAGAAAGGACACTGTATAGCATGTCTTCAATTTCGAAGGAGAAATAAAGGCTTATTTTTTGTTAGTGAATTGTATGCAGAAATGAACATAAAACTTGTACTACTTCCTAGTTTTTGCTCAGTAATTTATTTGGAACTAAACTCCAAGTCCTTGCATTAATTTACAAATTCTCTTCTTCCTCCTAAGAATTTGCTACATGCACAGAGCTTCAAATTAAGGTAAACACACAGCCTTCTCCCAAATTTTGGACATAACAGGAATTCAATACCACATTCACAGTCCTGTCTTTAAAAGCAATAGCAAGACATTTAAAAATCAACCTAATCCATGTCATGTAACCTCATTAACAAAACAACTCTTAAATTCAAGACATAAATGCATAAATGAAATATATGTATGCATATTTACATTTTTTTCCTGAAAGTATTGTACACACGTTAATTGCAGTATTATTTTACCAAATAGTATGTTTATTTTAAGATGGTGTAACACACTGGTATGATTTTAGCGATTTTTTCATATGAACTGCAAAACAAAACACAACACTGAATAGATGCTGTTACACAAACCAACATTTAGAATATCAGTCAGTGGTCCCTCATATTATAGGTACATGCATTATGCTGCTGCAATTTTCATCTTACTTCACAAAATGCAACAATAAGCACACAGAAAAATGTAACTTCTCCGATGTTCCAATTCAGAGCAGAAAAAAAAATCTCAGCTTTTTGTCACATAACCTGCTAGTTCTTTTTCCTCATTGTGAAGCTCAAGAATTAAGTGCTTTGTATTGAAAAATAAAACATTATGAAATAACTGATTTCAATTCTAAAATGAAAAATCTTGATAAATTTAGCATGGCCATTAGAGTCCACAATAGAGAAATTTTGAAGAATAGTATTTTGAATGATAAATAAAAAACATTTTCTAATTAAGCCTGAAAATTAAGAGCCATGGAAACTATTTCCTTAATAAAATATTGATTCTAAAAGCTGTAGATGCAGATGTTCCATATAAATATTAATTCTTCAGATATTTAAACATCATTTCAGGAAGAAATTCAAAATACAATAAGCACATTGCTATTAGGTTAACATTTTTGCATTCAGCTTCAAACTACTGCTTCTGAACTAGTAAATGTATGAAAGACAGTAACATATGTCCCTTTTGATGAATTTAATTTTTCTTTACTTTGTAGGTATTTGCAGTATAAATAATAATAAGGCAAACAGTTCATTGAAGTTAGTGAGTTATGCTCATTAGCCTTACCAGAATTGCAAAGGAAAAGACTGATAATATGTTAGGTAAATGCGCAACTGTTTAATTTTAGAATAAAGTTGTGGAAGAACAGAAAGCCGCAAAAAGCATACATGGAGATAATGTCAGTCCTAAGGAAGCATATAAGAAAAAAATTCTACTACTAATACAGTTGACCATACATTCCTGTTAAATTCATGTTTAGTATTAAAATTCTAGGACAATGATCTAAGTAAAACTCTGGGGTCAAGGATCAAATTTTCATGAGTGAACAATATGCCAAGTGAGACCGTACTCCCATATTCAAGAAAAAGCTTTGCTTCACAAAAATTAGCATCAGGAAGGAAGGAATGCCTACCATAACAAAGGTTTCCTTAAAATTTTCTTAATTTTAAATAAAGACTTTTTTTCATATTTCTTGAATATACAAAAACTAATGGTAGATAATCCAGCAAAATAAAATTAATACACAGTAAATGAAACACATTTGTAATCTGTGACCATTTTCCAACCACCTCTTGCTAGTTATTGATGAGAAACTATGTAATTTGGTCATAGCTTTACTGTAAACTTCTACAAAAGCTTTTCTGACAACACAAAATATGACTGGTATAAATTTGTAATCATAATTAGATAGATTTGTGAGGCAATGAGCTAGTCACAAATAAGGCAGCAAAAACTGACACCCTGAAAATAATTTAAGTGCCCTACGACTAGTGCTCTATTGCAATAGCTTGCTGTAAAGTTTATTACATTTTTTGAAGAGTAGAAACATAATAGATGAAGTAGTACTAGATTTCATAGAAATTTCGATAAAGTCACATTTTTAAAAGTCATCTGTCATATCATAACTATCTCCCACCTACAAATCTGTGAGGTTTTTTTGGAGGAGTGCTACTTGAAACAAGATTGTTCTATCTCTCATGTTACTTAACTTGCACTGTAAGTCAATTTCAGATGATTGATTTCCACACTCACATTAAAGCCCTTCTCAATCAATCCCTGAAAACTTCCTTATTTGTGTTTTAACACTGCAAGACTTACAAGCAGATGATTGGTCATTTAAATTGATGTATAACAAAGGACAACACATAAGAACAATCTATACCACATATCTACAATAGCTATTTTCTACTTTTTCTTGAGCCATCAAAGATTTGTACAGGAGATTATGAATTCTGATGCTAATTCAGTTTTAAAGTTAAAAAAGTAAATAAAATGACTGAAGCTGCACATGGCACTTAAAAATTTATTTAGTACCACCTTTCACAAGTTTACGTAAATATTTGTGGATTATTTTAAACATGCCCACATTTGGTAAAAGTTACATGCAATAAATCCAGTTCATACTGCAGCCAATATTAAAAGACAGCCTTAAAAGGACACAAAGACTTAGTACAAAATATCCAATGCAGACAGTACATACATCACCTAGTATTTACCACAACCAGATACCATTTGACACTTAAAACATTTCTGCCTTAAAAAAATTCTAAAATTCCTGTTTATGTTATTTAATATTCATATTAAAAATTCTATTTAATTAGATGAGATCAATACTGAAATTTGAAACACGTGGCAAATTTCTGTCTCATTTTATTATGAGCAGGGCTTTATATATTACAAAATGTTTGAATGAAAAACACTGCAGTCTGAAAGAGACATACCATTTCCCTGCAGAATAACAAACACAATGTAACAAGTGATTTGGAACTTGTGTTTTGCACATGAATTGCTTAAATTGTTTTAAACGATTTTCTGATCTAATACCTTCCTTCTTAATTTCAATTTTCTCTTTTTTATCACCTATTTTTGTCATGTTCACTAATATCTGTTTTGCAAGTTAACTGCACCTGTAAATTGTAGAGGATTTTGCCACCTCAAAGAAATAGTTTATAAAAATAAAAAACCCAAATCAAATATTTCAAGAACATAAGCTACCATGCAAAGCTATAACAGGCTAAGTAACTATGTTGCTTTAATAAGAAATACAATTAAATGCATCCTGATAGCTGCTTTATCATTACAAAGCATTACAACAAAGATCATCAAAATATTAAATGCAAACTATTGCATTTCTTGTGGCATAGAAAAAATTGCTGTCATTAAGATGCAGCTTCCTAGAGCTCATTATTTGCCACCATTTAATTTCATTGCTATCCCTTCCATCCTTCGCTTCCTTATTCCTACCTTTTGGGTTTGCTTTTCTTCTTTCCCTTTCTTACTGTGCACTTGTCATCTGTTCTCATTTGTTACTTTCAGTGGCAGCATGTGAGTCTTGGGGCAGAGGTCCCATCCAGCCATGTCTGGGTACCTCAAGCAATTCTGGATATGAAATGCAACTACCATCTGGGAAGGGATGGAGGGGGGGTTAAGTCCACCATAACAACCAGACTCAACGCCTGCAATTATAACTTCTCAGAGACAAACACTAGGGCCTTTGAAACTGTCCAAGCTTTCCTTTTCCCCCCACCAGTCCTTTCCTCTTCATTCTCTGTGCTCTGGCAAACAATTAAGAAACTGAAGTCGTACCAAATACTGAAATCAGTGGGATATAGATAGGTTTTCAGTTGGAGGGTATGTAGAATGATTTCCTCAAGTATTTCAAAATGCAAGATGAACCATTATCTATACTTGAACCATTTTTCTGGACACGAGCTTTAACACAGGGGATATTAGTGCCCTGACACACAATTTTATCTTGTTTCAAGAAATTAATTTCACCATTACTATACAATGCTAATTAAAGCACCTAAAGCATCTGGCACATACACACTTTCAGCGATGACTTCAAAATAGTTGGCACAAGATCTGTTTGAAGTCTTACTAAGAGGAAAACACTGAAATTGAAAGCATGATTTTATACTTAGAGATACTGAGAAGTCTTCAGAAAAACAATTCTTAAAGCAAATCCAGGGGGTATAGAAGAATATTTCTCAAGACATTCAAAGTAACGTATCATCCCAAATTAATACATTTCGTTTACTTTCTCAAACTGTGACACACGAATCAGATATCTCAAAAGACATAAAAACCCTACATACCATGAACATATAGGGAAAACACTTCCCATCAGTTTCAAAAAACATCTGTCAGTATCCAAACTACTTTTGAATTAATTTATTAAGTAAAATCATTTATGCTCACAGTACTGATGGATGACTCCATACACACAAATGTCAGATTAAAACAACATGTAGCATCCAAATGCTATTTCAGCAAGTTTTATGGTACATAGAAGACTGCTGTAAAACAGATAGACCATTTTGACTCCTACTAGCTGCTGCTGTTTCTCTGACACAGCACTGCTCTTGTACATTAAGTAGTTACTAACAAGGGTTATGCCAGATTACAAGCCTTCAAAAAAATGAATACACATGTAGGATTGCTACCCTTAGGTGACTGTATGGTTCAGAATTGCAAACTTAAGAATACAGTTAATTTCCACCTTTAAGTTCATATATATCTCAATGTTCAAGTTACTAATCTTGTGACATTTCTAATGCACCAGGTATCTATAAAGATTTATATTTCATGTACTTAATCTGTTTTCCCCTTCAATTTCCTCTACTCCCAAATTCAAAGATCTTTACCAGAACTAAGTAAAAACACTTTTAATGTGATACTTTCCTCTCTAATTACTGCAACCTTAAAATAAGGAACACTTGTTTTAGCACTTGAGTGTTCAGGGAGGGCTCTCCCTTCATTTGTCAATGGTTTTTAATTTAATCCTGAAGCTAGAGCTACAAAACAGATCACACAGGAGCCATTGGCTAAGAAGCCTGGGTCATTGACTTCTATATTCTTTCTCACGACGAATGTTGCAATTTGCTGGCATTGCTATGACAAAAATATCCTTCTATGCTTCATTTAGTGATATTTTTCTCAGCTTTACATCTATCCAAGTTTCTCTTATGGTCATTTACCAGAGAAACTCAGATGATTTCAGTATTTCTGCTAAGATTCAGAACTTTACATTTAACTCATTTAAGAATTAAAATGAATCTAACAGAAAAGCAAATCTAAATAAAGGAAATTCAGAAGTAGACATGGAAGTTTCAATTTTACTTTTCTAAACAAGGTAGAAATGCTATGAGAAAATCATTAAGATAACTAAATTTGAAACAAACATAGGAGGAATTAGTATAAAAATGAAGAACATAAAGCTTCAGTATTTTCTGCAAGAAAGCATGCTTTTATTGTCAATTGTTGGTATGGTTTTAGACATGTTGGATAAGCATGGAAGAATAAAATGTGAAATACTGTGGACTAAAAAGCAGATGCACCAGATTACTTTTTAAAAGTACACTTTTCACAATGAAAAGCTTTCATTTGGAAAAATAAGAAAACAAAAACCCCCTGTTAATTCAGAATAAATCGTTAAATAACATGAAAAAGACCTCAATTCCTAGACACATAAAAATACCTCTAAAATTATGCAGTGCTATATGAGAAAGCTCAAGGTAATCAAAATTACTCTACTAAAGAAGACTGTGGTTTTTTTAAGAACCAATTTCTGGTTTTCTGGTTTTTAATTTCAACCTAAAGCTAGAGCTACAAACCAGATCACATTAAGAGTCTATGCAGATAAAATACATGAATATGAAAAACAAAAAAACCCAAATAACAACAAAGAGCACATTGCCTTCAGAAGAGTCTCACACAGGATTTAGAAAGACAAATTTAGAAAGACAATTTTTTTTCTGGCTAGAATATTTTTTGCTAGTTGGAACATTAGCTTTCAGAAGATAAACGTGACACCTAAGCATGTGATGTTTATCATTTGTGTGTTCAAGAAATGTGAAATGATAGACCTGTTACAGGAAACAAAAACTATAGGCAAAACAGAACAGCAATAATTTCTAGGCCAAATTGATTACTATGATAACTCAGGTGGTACTACACCTTAAGTTGCATTGTGCATTTAGGATTGTGAGTGGCACTCTATCTGATAACAATGACAGGAAAAAATAGAGCTAAGAAGTCACACAGGCATAGCAAATTCACTCCCATGTATCTAGATGAAACAACAGGATGAAAACCATGGGTGACTTCTCTTTGAATAGAAAAATGCATTTTGAATTTTCTTTTCTGGTGGATTTGTAGTTTCCTCTCTGTAGTTCACAGATTAAAAGAATAAAGTTAATATAATATGCATTCCTACAAAAGATATATGAATACAAGTCACTGACTGTGATTAGTGTATGTATGATAACTGAGTTTAAACCTCAAATCACTTGAAATTGAAGACTCCAAGTTTTAAAAGTTGCAGGAAAGCCAAATCATACAATCAGCAACAAAATGCCTGCCACAGATGTACAGAACAATCTCAGAATGCCAGAATCCTTTTAGGCATTGCAATAGCACAAATATTACTGTTTCTGTTAATTCAGCACTATCTTTCAAATGCTTACAGAGCGGCATAGACATTTCAGTCTCGCTTAGTCAATACTAAAGTATGTAAAGATTTTCTGTCTGATAATAAAACTGCTACTGTTTTTTTAAGCAAGTTTCATTTTGGTTTTGTTCTAAGCTATCAAGAGAGATAGTAACAGACACTATTACTCCCTGAAATATGTGGCAATATAGTCACATTTCAAGATGCAATAAAAACAAGTACAGCACATACTCATTAGGAGAAAAAAAATCTCATTTCAAAAAGACTGAAAATGTAGATTATCAGCAAAAAGGGTTATCTACCTGTTAAATTAGACAACAATTTCTAGTAGTTAATTGAAATTTATTTTCAAGTTAGAAACACTACAAAATGTGTATGAATAATTATTATTTTGAGAGTGGACAACTGTAACTGAAATGTAACAATTATGCCTCCTAATGAAATAAACTTTTTCTGTAACTACCTTTAAAATAAAGACAACCACCCATAACAAAAAAGGACATGTAAAATATCTTTAATAGAATAAAAAGGGTGTAGAAACGAGTAAGTTAGATTAAGTTCCAGCAAGTTTGCTTAAAAGCAATACAATAATGAATGGAATTATGTTATGAAGCACCATGAAAAATTAAAGCTATAAAATTGCCTCAGCTTTGCAGGTTTTTTTACACACAGAAAATAATTCACATGAGGAGCACTATTTGTGTAACATGGCATATTAGCATTACACTTGAAATATTAATATATAATTGCTTATAATTATGGCTAGCTAGAACTTATGTTTTTAATTACTAGAAATCTTAACACATAAAAGATGTGTACTTGTAGTACACGTTTGTATTTCTATTAATTTTTAAGAAATTTTAATGAATTTATGAAATTTTAAACAGAGTGCAGAAACTGAGTTAAAGACTGCCTTAATAAGGACATGAACAAAATTTTTTAAATCTACATCCTACAATATGGGCAAATTCACACAGCATTAGTGTCTTGTATATAGTCATTCACTACACAACTTAGTAAAAAATAACATAATTGTAACAATTTACCATTTTCTACAAGACACTAACAAAAAGTGTTACTTTTCTCAGCCATCAAAATGCAAAGCCACTTGAAAATGAATCAGCGAGTCAGAAAGCTGGAAATGGAAAATCCAAGCCATGAACATTTTGCTTCAAACAGGAGTCTTTCAAAGATTTTTCTGCTGTAAAGCCTGTGTCAGCATTACATAGCAAAGCACCATTAACTGCCCCAAAGAAACAGGAAATGAAACTCCACCCTCTCCACTTCAGTCTCCATCTTCACTCATTCACCATCCATCAAAAAGGAATCAACGCAACCTGACACACAAGGACTATTCCCCTCAGTGATCCAGCAGGTGCTGAGGCCAGACAGAAATGCCTGTTTTCCACAGCTCTTTACCTTGTTTGATCGCTGGTTACTTTTGATCTGACACTGTCCTCATGCTAGTAATGACTTCCCCCTCACAGAACTCACCTCACATCTGTCACCCAGAATAAAGGGTATCACACTGCGCTCTGACAAGGCCTACGGCCATGAGATGCGCTGCCAGTGAAATGCTCTGCAGCTCCCACCATTTCCAATTCAGCTCCCTTTGTTCTGCTGGGTACCGGGGCCAGGACACCAGTGACAACAGAAAGGATTATACACCAGCTGTGAAGCTGAGCCTTCATGAATTTATATCTTTTCATCTCAGCTTCATCGTCTCCTCAAATGTGGTGAACTTCATGGTGGTTACTATGAAATACACATCCAACAAATGTTATGGAAAGTTTGTTTAAATCCTCTTTCCCTGGAAAAGAAAAGCTAGTGAATATCCTCCAGTTAAACTGAGAAGCACCATTTTTCCCCCCAGCTACTATTATTAAAGTTTTCCAACTGATGTTGTAGGTCACTGAAGGCCAGCTGGCTTGTAGCTCTGAAAGGGCAGAGAAAGTGAGAGCGAAAGAATATGATTTTTGTTTTATTGACAGAAAAGGTTCAAGTTAAACAAGGGAACTCTTTATATCCATTTTTTCCTTTGGAGCTATTGTGTCCTGTAACAGCAGGTAAAGAAAACCAGAGAAGGATTTTAACTCAGATCATGTTACTTGTAGAACGTACTACAAGAACATAAAAACTACACAGGTAGAATGAGATAAAATGGATTCTATCTTAGCTTCTGATTACAAAAACTCCACAGGTGGTGGTGTCTGAATTTCAGTGTGCTAACTTATATCTGAAAGATTAAAAATGCTTTTTCAGCCTGTAAGTCCAGTTAAAGAACTGAAACTCGCATCCCAAAAGATACAATCCCAAATTATCACTACCATGTAAACAAAGACTTCCATGACACAGGTCAGACTCATTCAGACTGCACACTTAAAACTCTAAGTAAAAGGGTCCTGATTTCCCTGGAGTATTGCATACTTCCATTTTAAAAGTAGTAGGAACTTGGGAAATAACTTTTCCATGCCCTTAGAGTAGGTTTAGGAAACCAACTTTGTTTAAATGAGTTTAGGAATCCCACTGCTCAATTTCAAAAACTGCTATCAGGTAAAGTAGAGCTGTATGAACATTTATGTGATTCAGAAACAGTTCCTCCAGTCACTATTTAAATTTCAACTAAGTTCTGCTGAAAATTCAACTAATTTTCCCTTTCACTTCCTCTTAAAAAACAATAATCAAACTGCAGAAACTAACTGGTGATGGCTGAAAAGCTGGAACAGTATATGTCAAGGCCTATTGAACACCAGAAGAAAGAACCCATCCACAACACGTCATGGTGATCACTCCCACAACTAGTTTGTTCTCTACACATCAAATCTTAGTGCCTGTTCTGTGCAAAAAAGCATAGAACTTACTGACAGCTAGCTGCCCTTAACTCAGGGATTCCCGATAATAATTTTGTTTCTCTCTTCATAGAAGTCCTAATGCTATTGGATGGGAAGCAGCCATCTTTTCAAAATTTTGCTTTTTTGTCATGCGTGGAGGAAAGCTACCATTATTAATGGCATCAGGCAGATTTAAAGCTAATCAAAATTAACTTGAACAAAGTTGTTTTCCATAAAAATTGAAAATAAATTATGAAAGTACACCCATCAATGGAAAAAGTGCTCAATAGAAGGTATGCTTGAGAGGGAATAAAAATAATTTAGGAGAAAAAAAAAAATCACTTGAGTCAAATTAAAAGTGTATCAATAACACTAACAGTGAATTAAAAAATGAATTAAGATATGCAAACGCAGAAGCCCATTGCCTCCTTCAAAGAGCAAGACAGAATAATAATAAATAAAATCTTTGTGAGAAATACAATAATCTTCAGTAAACATTTTTGATACAGAAAAAGTGCACTATATAGAGAAAAATGAGTTATTTACTAAAAGGACATGCGCTTCACATAACAACTAGATAAGATTTGATAACAAAGATAAAATTGCAGCTAATAATTTAGGACAAAATATTAAGAAAAAATGGAAGTAAACAAAAAAAATTTATGTAAACAAATGGGGGAAAAATTCTGTATTTCATATAAAAGGTTGGGGTTTTTTTAAATCAAGGTTAGTATTTCATGCTGTTAACGTTAAATCAAAAAGATCAACAGAAGAGCTCAATTTTTCTTTCGTAAGAAACTTTGCACTTCTGATTTTGTTTGCTAGAGTTTTGAAAAAGGATGAGAGACTCTAGAACCATCCCACAATTCAACTTCTCCCTGATGTACACAACAATTTGCAATCAGATTCCTTGTCTCAGGCCAACTCTGAACACTCCACCAGTCAAAAAGGAAAACCCCCCACACTAATAACAGGAGGAGAATACTGAGGCTGAGTTGTCAGCCTCAGTCCACTGGAACAGCTCACACTTAATCACTGACTTAAGAAATTTGCTTAAGAACATTGTGTGTTGGGCATCTTAAAGAACATAAAGATTAAATATAAACATACATTTGAAATAGTAGACTTTTTCATCCCATACTGATGCATAAAATTTACTTCAACTAAGTCAGTTTGAAAATAGCTAGTAGAAGTATTTTATAAATTTATACTGAGGTAATTTACATACAATTGTGTTTAGAAGGAGAAAAAAACCAAACAATACAAATACTGCATGGCAAAATGTCTTCAACTCCACCAGTAATCCAAAAATTGTACAAATAGCAGCTACCAAATAAAGGGTAATTTAAAGCATGCTGTGTCTACAAAATGACCTTGGCATTTGCAAGCTCATGTATCTACACTGAATATTTGTTTTATTTATAATATTTATTTATACAGAAATAGGTTTAAAACTAACCAATAAAGATTTTGGGGTAGTAGAAAAATTAATCACAGAATCACCATGCCAATATAATAATTTTCATCACGACATCACTGTACATGCAAATTAAGTTCAGAGTTCCCAAAATTACAAGTGACATGCCACCACAGATTGAATGGTCATCTATGTACTAGCCAGCTGTTAGCCTTTACATAATATATTTGTCTCTTTTAAAGACACTTTTGTATAACTGAAATCCATTAGTAGATGTTTATAAAATACACATGGCTGCACAAAGGATGAAAAAATCTGTGTCAATGTATACCTGAAATCTATATGGTAAAAATCTACCTATCGCAAAAAACTCTCCAGCTCAGCAGTGATTTAATTTTACACAGTGCTGTACAGCTGTGAGTCTTTACTTTTTAAAGATTAATTAAAATCAATTTTTAATAATTCTGATTAGCAGCCTCAATTTTCTAAGATGCAATTCTCCTCCACCTTTTCATTTTGAGGAAATTATACCTCATGAAACCCGTTCAAGAATGAATTTTCTCAAGCTTTATCTTATAATCTTTTATTCCATACTCGTATGGAATAAATTACTTTGGTAACTTGTTTTTAAGATTAGGTCATGAGGAGTAGGAATCACAATCATCAAGTTTTCAACTGGTTTTAATCAACATTCAGTAACTTTAATATGCTATAGGATTTCTGTCATCTCATTCAGCTACAAACTTGAAAGTTAGTCCTAAATCAGAAATAGAAGTTGTTCTAAAAATATGAATCATTATATCAATGTAATCTGGTCTCAATTTTTTATGTATTACTAAGTACACAGATTTTTAAAATTATTGTATTATTTCTTGTTATAACACTTACTTAAGCTGCACTTGTTATTTTCCTTAAAATAAGTTTAGTTTGAGAACAGGAGCTTAGAGTACTTGTCTCAGTCTTCTACTTGTCTCTAATGTGACATTCAAGCAGCACTATCATCATCTTTATAGGATAAAAGTAAACAACTAGTAAATCCCACGTTACCAATAATAAAAAAACCAAACTTACCATTTTTTTACATCATGTCATTCAAGTTTTACCTCATTGAAGAAATTGGATCATAGATAAATTACACCTGCATTTACATTCCAAGAAACTGCTGAAGGAAGGGCAACAGCAAGGAAACAGCAAGAAAAGAAACTATACCAGCAAACTGTTATCATGCCAATACAGAATACCCTTCTTAATTAATTCTTTTCATTTTACAAGAGAGGAAAACAGTTAAACTGTCCTTTATTGAGTTCAAGGTAATGCAGCTCAACTGCCATCTGAAAATAGCATGCCACTCCTTAGTCATCTGAAGTGTCTTGTCTGCATTAGCCTTCAGAGTCAAAGAAATATTGAATTTCCAGATTACTCCACTCACAACACAAAGGATGAGCAAGGTGGTGGGTAGAGACCTTCACAGAACATCAGAACTCTTGTCACTTTGTGACGAAAAAGATTACTTTCTCCAAAGCATAATCGTGTTCTCAGTTTTCAGTTTGTAAAATAGCTTGAGTATCAAAGTAACACCATTCAAATTTAATACACACTGTCCAGACTTCCTTCCAGCAAGATCAAAAGAATATAAGACTGGCTACTTATCCCTATGGGCACCTAATTTCACTGAGGACTAGTACCACAACTGTGAAAACTCTTCCATAATACTTACTTGCAATACTTCTTCTAAGCACAATAAAACTTCTATAGTAGGAAAAAAACTAAAAAGATGTACATCTTCAAGATGAACATTCTGTAAACAACTCTAGCTCAAACCAGTACTATTTCTATCTGATTAAATGAACTGAAAACTTAATTTCTTGCTGAAAGCTTGTTGAAGATATGTCAAAAACTGAAGAAATTATCTCTGAGCAACAGGAACATTATAGTGCTTTTCAGACCTTACAGTGCTGAGATGCATTAAAAAATAATATAAACAAGACATCAGCACTAGAACACCTTGTGTAAGCAGAAGAGATTTCCTAAAGTACTCTGAGATGTAATGCGTAATAGTAAAAGAAAATGGTACTACATATAAGTTTTCTGGTATCCATAAAATACAAATTTCTGAAGTATCTACATTAAGCTATTTTCAGAAACATCTATAACCACAGGAATTCTCAACCACTGTTTCATATTAGTAATTAATTTTAATGGAAGAACTACATTTAAGCAGATTAATGTAGTATGCATTGAAATCACACAGTTTCAGGAATACATTCACAAACCTCTTTGTCTTATACTGTATAAAAATTATCTATATACTTGAGTAGTCCTTTGATTAACAGCTGTCAACCCCATCCCTCCGCTCCCTCAAACAACCTCAGTGCAATGGAAAAATTTTCATTTACTATTTGAAATGTATGGAAGCTAAAAAAAGTGCTAAAAAGTAAAAGGCAATTTTAAAGAAAACTGTGGAACTGTTTTTACAACTGTAAAAACTCTACAAAAATGAACATGTTCAGAAGTATAGCAAAAGAGAACAGCTCAGATGCAAAGACGTGCAAACTTGATATTCTGTGCAGAGTATGCTGTAAAGCCCAACTACAGTGAACTCCACCTGTTTGTCCTATAACATTTAAGTACTACCTAGGTAACACGAGCACTCAGCCTTCAAAATGTTACTAGCTTTCCATTTCAACCTATATACAGCTCAGATGTTTATGTTCAAGGACAAAACCATTTAAAAATAAATACTTCCTATTCACATTTGATTTTTTCACCATAATTTTTCATAGTTTGAAGCAGAAAATCTTTTCAAGCAGTTCTTATAGTTCTACAAACTGGCAGGAAACAGAACAGTACAGTACTTTTCACTGTTGTGGTCTAACCCCAGGTAAGCAACTAGGGCCATGCAGCCACTCCCTCACTGCCCACAGCAGATGAAGGGAGAGAGCCAGAAGGGTAGCAGTACAAACACTCTGGGCTAAGATAAAGACAATTCAACAGGCACAACAAAAACTGTGCGTACAAGCAAAGGAAATTAAGGAATTAATTTACTCCCATCAGCAGGCAGGTATTAAGCCATTTGCTTGCAGGCAAGGCTCCATCACATAATAACATTTCAAAAGACGAACTTCCCAACTCAGAATGTACCTTCCTTCCTCCCTCTTTCTGTGGTTTGATTGCTGAGTGCAAGGCCAGATGGCCTGAGATACCCCTGTGATTAGCTAGGGTCAGCTGTCCAGCTGTGTCCCCTTCTAACTCCTTCTGCACCCCAGCCTGCTCACCAGCAGGGGAGCCAAAGACAGAGTAGACCTTGGCCCTATGAGCACTGCTCACTTACCAAACACTGCTTTGGTCATTAACACAAAATGCTAGCACCACAGGATCTACTATGAAGAACTTTACAACAGTCAAAACTCACTTTCTTTACACTCATTGCATTTGTGGCCCAAGCAGACATGTATCTAGAACCCTCAACAAAACAAAAAGGCAGGTTTTTAGAAAACATAATTTATGCATGACAGAGGAAGGTACAGTCCTCACACAGACAAAAACCCATCTAAACACAAAGGTGAGAAGAGACCAGAAGATGATCACAAGTTGGCATTTGAGAACTACACCAGCAAGGCAATCTTTATGAAAGCCTCAGACACAGACTTTTCAAATGTTTGGGACAGCTTTTGCGAAAGGAGGTGTAAGTTTTGATACAAAACAGAATAGAGGAGGAACTAAGGGCTCCGAGAAAAACACTGGGAACAAAAGCTGCATGTAGGTCTGAAAGGCAGACCAGCATGTTGAAGACTAGCTACAATAAGTACAGTAAGTACAACAGAACCTGAGTCTGAAGCCCATATGGACACATGGATGAAAAGAACTAACAGATGAAAGACAATTGCAGTCTATAGTAAGTAAGGCTGATTTCTAGGGAAAATGAAAGTATGTAAAATACAAAATACTAAACCCAGGTTTAAACATGGATGATAAATTTACAATGCCTTCAAGCTAAGTGTATACACAAAAACTGATCCATCTTGGGTACTCATCTCACAGCTCAGAAGTTGATAATTTCACCTTAACTCAAAAAGACACTACACTATTTAGGATAGTTTAAGCAGTTCATTCTCCATGCCCACTCAATTCACACTGCAGTGTATATGGCAGCAATGTACTATTTTGGTAAACTTAACCATTTGCAAAGCATCTCAAGATACCCATGAGAGAAGACAAATATATTTGTCCCCAGATACTTGCCACGGTAGCAGCATCAGGAGAGGGAATACAGACATCTGTAGAACTTAATTCCATTATTCCTAACAGTATACAAGGTTTGCTATTTCATGCTTTGAGCTATGTAATATTACAGTCAAGTTCTTTGAGAAACAAAGTGTTTTAATCCAGCTCCAAGTATCTGACAAGTTCATTTGTCTAGCTTCACAAAGATAGTAAGTTCAATACAGATGGTGTAAACAAAGATGCACATCATTCATTATTTTTTACATATCTTGTCTCTGTCCTATACAAACACATTTGTATCACTTTTGATCAATGTGAATTACCACTATTTTAAAATCATGATACTGACAGTTTTAAGAATTTACTTCACAGCATCAAACTTGTGATCTTTTAGTAAGAAACATCATAGCTCACTGGGAGCAATATTATCAGTTTTGATTTATTGTTGTTCTTAAGTGAAGGTTGAAATGGTTGAAGATTTTTATGGAGTACAGCAAAAGTCAAGATACCAACTTAACAAATGAAGAACAAGAAGCAATTCATCTGGAATTTGCCAGTGGTCTCTTCGCCACAAGATATTGCTAGATGGAAAGAAAAAACAAAGCCAAAAACAAAACACAAACCATTGCCTCCCCGCAAAAAGAACCTTTACAGAAATTGTAAACTTCTGTCAAAACTCAATTTAGGCGACTTTAATATCTAGCAGATCACATTCTATTAAAAAAACATAGCAGAGAAACATTTTACTTTAGCATTATAGAATTGTGTTTCTGCTGAAAGCAGTGCAGTAATACTTGGACCATTGACCCAAATGGCAATTAAATATGAATATTTCAAACTATGAAGGCTCTACATCCTACTGTTAACCCCTGGTTACCAAGTTTTTAAATTGGATTAAAAGCTCAAACAACTCAATCAACAAGAAAAGCCAAAAAATAACACAAAACAAAACACAAACACAAAACCCTAATAGGTCAAATTCGATAAAATATCAGAACTGTAAGGAAGCTATACAGATATCTTCTGATGTCACTACCAATAGCATTTTAACTTTTTATTTGCAGTTTGGTAGAGCACTTAATAAAAGCAAACCATTACATGCTGTAGAAATACAGAAATAAACTATAAATACTATCTGTGCATTTACCTTTAATATGCATAGCACAATACACAATGGCTTTCTACTAAACAGACAGCCTAAACATTGACTCATACCTTGCTGCAATTCGTTCATGAGAGGCTTTTATGTCTTTCCCATTACCTCCATCCCTTTGGATTTTTAGCACCCAAATCTTCAAAATTGAGAATGTTACTCATTACAGTACTTTGATGTACAAGTTCACCAGCATGACAGTCATTAATGCACAGGTACTAGCAAACATCACTTGAATATATAAATCAATGAATTTAACCTTTCCTAAAACTATATGCAAAATATTACCATGAACAGTCATCCTACAATGCTGACCAGTCAGTTCAGAAAAGTTGTGCAGATCAGCCACTTTTCTACTTCTCTGTTCTTTATGTTGATTTATAGTATATTTACTACACATTTTTATACATAAAATACTAATTAAAATTATATAAATTCAGAAATTAAAAGTCTTTTTAAACTGTGGAAAAGGAAGAGTCATTCATCTACCCCATGTAGCATATGACTCTAACAAGAGTCATAAAACAATTTATACAACAAAACAGGTTACAACTGTACTTCTCAGTTGTTTTCAGAATATATGCCTACATACACTCACACCTTACGTGACAAGGCAACTCACAACATCAAAAAGCTGATTAGAGATGTTTAAAAGTGTGGTTCTTGTTTAAAAAAAAGAAAAAGAGAAAAAGGGCAGGAAAACCATATATCTGACCTTATTATTAAGCCAGAGCACATGTGCTGTCAAGCATTTGAAAACATAATACCTTTACAAGAAACTTAGTCCATACGCATATGGACTTTCTGCATAGCAAAAAGAAGCTGCACCAGTATTTTGAAAGACATTAAGCTTGGGAGAATTGGCAATGGGATATAAAGCCATTGAAGTTAAATCATTTGGCATATTGTCATTAGTTTTTATAAAATAATCTGATGCTTTCACTTCAGTTGGCTCTTTTGTGATGTAGTTATCTATCCACTATCACAAACGGTCACTCGCATTGGCAGCCACACTAAGGACAGAGCACACATGGAAATTGGAAAAGCCCTTTTAACCGTTGCTAGAGGTTCTCTCTAGGTCAGGGTTTGCAGCATTGTGGTGGGGAAGGGGGGGAAGCTTGCACTGCTGCTTATGCTGTATGTTTAGTGGACAAAAAGAGGACTTCCGTTTCCAATGTTGTCAGTCTTTAGAGCTCCACAAGCACTGAACTCAATTGAATATGAAATTTTCTTTCACATGCTTGAATACAGTTTCCCTGTTGGAGACTAGTATTTGTAAGGAGTGGATTTGGGAACAGAAATCATACAGAAGGATGAAAGTATAGCAAATGGTTTACAACAAGCAAAAAAACTACAAATCACAGCTTGCAACTCTTGAATAAAGCTTCCTCCTACAAGTATCTTTTGAACAATACAATATAGAAAAATACCTCCAGTATAAAACCCAAAACATGGAGTTAAGCATTAAAATGAAATTTATTACTTTAAGGTGCTCCTAATTTATCTGACACCAAAGGCTGAGCAACAGTTAGTTTTCATGACACATACTCTTGAAATACAACTAAAGTGAGACACTTGAAGAACTTCTGCTTTACAATATAAAACAATAAAATTAGTGTATTAATTAAGAATTCACACTATGTTCTTCAAACTCATTCTATGTTAAAACAACACAAAATATTTGGAAAATGCCCAATATCTCTAAACTGTAGCAGTTTTTTCCTTCCTTTTTGCTAATATTTAATGAGCTACACAAATCAAACCTCATCAAACACTTCAATACGAATATATGTAGCTTCACTGTTATTTAGCAGAGCAAGCTTTGTTACACTGCCTGAAGACATTTTAAATTACTGAGACAGTGATTCTAGCAGCTGAATCGAAGACAGGATCTATGGAACTAGCACAACATTCAGAAGTTATCTGCCATGTATTGGTAATCTACTATGGCAAGGATCCAAAGACTTGCTACCACTACAAAGTCAATACCGCCACCTAAGGGTGACAACTAAGTACTGCACGTATTGTCAGATTACAGAAACCTTTTATACAGAAAATGATCTGACACATGCATCATGGCCTTTACTTATGAACAAGCACGCAATATTAGCCTTTTTTTCCCCCTTCAATTAGCACCAAACTTGGAATGAACCTTTGGAACACTGTTACAGAAACTGCCCAAGTTAAAATACCAATTTGAAAGATAAAATACTATCAGATTCTGATAAACAAGGTTGTACTTCTGAAAAAATTATTAAAAAATTCTGTCTTAAAAACGAACAACGTTAGTATTTCTCAAGGGCTTATTGAAACTGATGGAGCTTTTAATTGAAGTAGTATCTCAAACAGTTCTTAGGAAAGCATGTTTTCCTTTATCTCAGATTAATTTTGGCACTTTAAGAACACTGAACTTCATGGTACATTACTATTTTTTGTGCATATGTAGTATCTTCAACAAACTAAACTACATGAATGAATTTATCATTGCTAGTGACCACTACAACAATGTCATCTGTGACAAGCTGTGACAGATGTCAGGATGGTTGAAGTCACCCATGAGGACCACGGCTTGTGAACATGAAGCCGTTTCTAGCTGTTGGAAGAGGGCTTTATCCACTTTTTCTTTCTGTTCAGGCAACCTATAACAGACTCCCACTATAACATCTCCCTCCTCTGTCCTCCTTCTGATCCTGACCCATAAGCTCTCTAGTAGCTCCGCATCTGTCTCCAAGCAAAGTTCCATGGACTCCAGCTGCTCATTAATGTAGAGGACAACCCCCTCTCCGCTGCCTGTCCTTCCTGAAGAGTTTATACCCATCCAGTCATAAGAACTATCCCACTATGTCTCTATGAGACCAATGGCATCATAGCCATGTACGTATGTGCACAAAAGCAACTCTTCTTGCTTTGTTTCCCATACTCTGTGCATTAATATATAGGCATTTATATTGCCCCCTGGCCAATTTTGATTTACCAACTGGAACACCCTTTTTCTGCACTACAGGTGACCTCTTTCTGCCCTGTGGTCCTAGTCCAGGCCCAGGGCATCCATTGCCATCAGTAATGGACCCATTACCACTACCACTGTGGATGCCCAGATTGTTCAGTAGGTCCCTAACTTTGTCCTCATCAGCACAGGCACATGGTCAGTAGATTACAGGCATCTTAATGAGTGTATCTGGGAAGGTAAGACAAATTATTTATCTTGAAGGCATCTAATTCACAAGTTTACTCTACTGGAAAGAGAATTCCAACTGCTGTAGCTTCAGTGCACTATTACTTCCCAACTTATCCCTACACAAGCTTGAAACAGAGAAAACAAAAAGGGGAGTGAAATGGTGGTTTGAAACATCTGGGCCCTGAAAGGAGGGGAAACAATGGAAAAAAAGTTAAACACTGAAGACACAGATGTTCTTAGACATTAGCTGAGGAGTGCAGTTGGTATGCAAATACTTATAGCTAAGTCTTTGAGACTTATTTTTGAAGAACAAGGAGATACCTAATCTAGTTAGCCAGTAGATAAAGGGGAAAGCAGCACTTGAAGGCAGATGACATCAGGTCAGACTGCTTTGTCTTCCAGAGACCTGACAAATATGGACTCATGAACAATCATAAGTAAGAGAATTTCTAAGATAATGTACTAAAATGTCTGTAAGAGAAACACGGATTTCAAAAACTCCTTTTCCCAGCACGTACATAAGGACAGAGCAATCCCCTGCACATCCAGCACTCCAATGAAGAATACCCACTTAACAGTTATCAGACGATTGAGTCTTCTTTCTTGGCATCGGGAGGAAGTACAGATGCATACATCCTGTTACAGTAGTTGAAACTTCATCTTCCTTCATTTTCTAGAAGTCCCTTCTCCTCTCCACATCTAATTTACTATGAAAAAACCCAGAAATTGCACAGAATAGAGAGGCACAAGTCTATAAATTCCACCTGGTAAGTTTCAGGGACCACTGTATGGCAATTTTAGCCACTAAGTCACCCAGTTAAGGAAAGGCAAAAAAACCCCAATTAGTGTGTAAAAATCAGCATACTTAAGTGGCACTTTTTCTAGCTCTAAAAGGAGCTCCCAAATCTAGGCCTACTCTATTCATAATGAGAAACAGGATAGTTTACACATTGCTAGCACAAAATTGCTTCTGGGACAATCCTCTCCTTGGGGTATACTGTAGTCATAAACTTGTCCTGTACCTCTCAGAGAACTCCAAAACCTAGTAGAGTGCCATATTTTAGGGAAGTGAAAAATGCTAATTTTCCTTAATAGTTAAGCATAGGCCTGCTCCATGTCACAGTACTGCATATTAATGCAGGGCAATTATCTGATTTTGCAGCTGATACTATCTGGTGTGGAAGGACAAAAAGGGAGTTAGTTGATACAGTAAACAGTGAAACTAACCAATTCATCTTCCACCAGCTGCATTCACATTGATCATTCATATGAAGCAAAAACAGGCAAGTCTTACTCACAGCATTCCACTCCATAAAATAAGAAGCCCAACTATACTAAGTTTTCTAGTTCTGTATGAATAGAGTTACAACACACTCTTCCATTTCCCACTAAATTTCTGAGAGATTGACTGTATCGAACTGCTTGGGAACAGACAAGGAAAGATAACTCACCATACTGGCATACCTCATAAATCAAACAATCCAGTTTGGCCAACATGCTTCATTAAAGAGGCTTTGAAAGTAACTGTTATGCTACTCAAAGGGTGAAGGAAATAAGCAAATTTGGAAGATACACAAATCAAATACCCATGCAAACAACAACCACCTTATGTTGTTAAGTTAACTTTGTAATGTTAATCTTTTCTCACATTCTTTGCAGCTGTTGTTCACAGCTTTCACTTACTACCATGGCATAATGAGCATTTCAAAGTCAGGAAAGGTTATGTTATTGTTTCAAATTAGGGAAGAAGGCACACATTCTTTTTTCTGCATTTGAATTAATCTGAGATCTCTACTTCAGCCATTATCTCCTATTTCTCACCTTTTACAACTACAATAAAAAACAAGAAATGGTAGCTACTTTTTAATCCATAAACAGAAATCATTCTCAAATGAATAATTTTAAACATTGATATTTGGCTTCAGATAGACATATTAAATATTTGAATTCTGAGTACAAGGTATGCTGTTTTCTTACAAATGCAATTTATTTTGAAAACTCCTGAACCGGACCAAATAACAGCTACAATCCTGGTATTAGCTAATGGTTAATAATACGATGGAAAAACACTGATTTAACAGTGTTTTTTTTGTAGTAAGTCACTTTCTAATCAGGATGCAGTAGTGTGACTGTACTAGTATTTTTATCGGTCCTTAACAACTGCCTTCTATCTTAGGTATTCACTGTAAGTAGTCTCTGAAATCAGATTTCCAGTGTTGAAAGCTAGTATCTACTGCAATGGTATAGAAGGACCATGGCTTTAATTTTTTTGGGTTTATGTTCTTCCTAGCAAGTAAGTGGAAAAACTACTTACTTGGCATAAATCATAGTGTTTGTAATCAAAACAGCAAACTCCAACAATCTACTAATTTAGATAAATTTTCACCTTTTACTGGGCATAAACAAATGAAACTTTTCTTAGACAAATCTTCCAAACAATTAGCTCTTGGAATGCCATATTGAAAACAAAAGTTGTGTCTACCTAGAGAAGCACTGGCTTATCATGTACTTCTAGTCATCTTCTGAGCTATCTCCGTAGAAGCTTAAGTTTTCATAGCTATATTTTAAGCAATTCACTGACAAAAAGCAACTATTTAGAAGAAAGCCTTAAACAGATAAAAATCAAAGGAAATCTATGACAATTAAAACACTAAAAAAACAATACATCATGGCATGTACTTACTAGTTTGTTTTCTTGCATGTATATTCGTTGCAATTTCAGACATCCTTTAGCTATAATGATCATTCCTTCATCTGAGATCTTGTAACATTGCCCAAAATGTATGTCTTTCAATTCCCTGCATTTTGATCCCAGCTGCAATTCATAAAATCAAAGCAAGTACTTAAGAATAGAGTAAAAGCAACAACAGGAATTGACTGAACTAGAGAGGTGGGATTTCTTTCTGCTTTTCCTCCACTTCTTAAAACTTACCTTTCTTTACAGGTTATTTAAGTACTATACACTAGCAAGAAAGATTACATAAATGACAAAATGAAGTTGCTAATTACAGCCAACAAAACAGTTCTTATGTGCTGCTCTTAGCCCCAAGTTATTAATTTGGCATATATACATAAGAAGCTAATATTGTGTGCTATACCATTCACAGTGTATTTTATATAACACGTTTTTCACATCTTTCCTAAACACACCTTTAATACTTGAGAGACAGCTGATGAAAACTTCCTGCACTCCTAACAAATAAAGATCTATCATCTTCAGCCTTCATAATGTGCACAAGTATTACTTAAACACTGGCTTCAGACAGCAACTAAGTTCAGGGAAACTCAACCAGCCAGAGGTTTAGAACAGGATGTCAAGCTGGAGATTTCATTATAAAGGGATTGTTTAATTGCTGGATATTCTTTAAAACAAAAAACAACAACAGAGTATGTGCAGTTTCAAGTCACTGACAATACCTCCATCAATAAAATATGGCCATAAACCAATCTTCAAAGTAAAAGTAATAATCTAATTTTAATTAAATCTACAGGAGAGTAAGTTAAAGTAGGTTAATCTACTGGTTAAAGATACAAAATTTCCAAATAAAATGTGTGTAATGGATGGTTACCTGCTTTAGTCCTTCATCAGTCAGTCTGTCTTGATTGCCTACATGCACTTTTTGAAGAAGGGGACACTGAGAGGCAACCGCAATAATAGATGTGTCAGAAAGCTGTTTACATCTGTAGGCAGTATACCTTAGGAGTCCAGGACATTTAATTGCTAATATGCATACTCCTGTATCAGACACATTACGACAATCTGAAATATTGATTTCAGTAATATTCTGGCTTCTTGATGCAATCTTTTCCAAGAGCTCATCAGTGACCTGCAAAGAAAATGCAAATATTCAAATTTAACTTTTTTCATAATAATCTTCAATTTCATTGAAACAAAGTAGTATTCATAGGCTGTATTTCCATAAGCTATTGGGTACATGAAAAAGTATGTTTTTCATGCAGACTGGTATAATTAGTTTTATAGTTACCTCTAAAAAATTCTGCTCCAAGACATTGAGTGTAACTGTTAATGGTCATTTTTGTATTTTAGGTAATTTTCTACCTTTTATAGCAGCATGTACTCATGCACTAACACAGCATATACAGAGTAGTAAAGGGTTCACATGTCTCTGAAATGCAACAGTCTCCCTTAGGTTTTGGAAATCAACCAAAACCAGATGGTAACAATGAATGGGCTTCTTAATGTAAAACAGACACTGTAAGGTAACAGTGAATGGAGTGAGAAAGAAAGAACAAAGAAGAAACACCATCACCACTAATTAACATACAAAAATTTCCTCCTCTCATTTGATCGGTTTTAAAACAGAAAACTAGTATATTTTAAATTTTTGTCCATGAAAGATCATTCAGTCAGATACAAGCACTATTTTCCCAGAGTTCCTTTGGAAAGGAGGAAAAAAAAAATACTCTGTCCACTTTGTATCTGTGCACATTGTAGTTAGCTAACTTCACAATAATTTTAAGAGAAGCTAGTCCTGCAAAGCAGGTAAGAAACACAACGTAGTCATTATGCTCAAGACGGTATGTTACAAGACAAACAGAACCAAAGTAGGCAAGACAACACATTGAACACCTTCATTTTAAAAGTGAATTTTCAAAAAAACTGTTGACATACGTAGTGTAAATGTTTTTTCTCTCAAAAGGTGATAAACAACTGCTTTCATGCTTTCTTACAAGCTAATGAACTGAAATATTCCACATAGACTGTGTATGTACAATACTGATCTGTTCACATAGCTTCTTCAAACGAAACCCTCCAATGGCTGTTCCTTTGCTCCTCTATTCCCTGTATTTTCATGAAAAATTCTCAAATTGTTTCATAAAACTCTGCAAGTAACTAAATAACCAGATAACCAAAAGGGATAGCCAACGTATGGACATCCTTCAAAAAGTTTTCTTATGGGGAAAGTTAACCTGAACAACCTGAGGCAAGGCTCTGTGAGAACTTGCTAAACAAAATCCTTGAATCCCAGACATACTTAATTCTAGGACTGGCACAAGGCCTAAAAAGACACAATGTGTCTGCTGATAAGTAGGAGCCCCATCAGCTAGAGACAAATTGAAGATCATTTATTAAAGCAAACAGGGTAAGCATCAGTTAGGTGACCATTCTTTAAAGCAGAACATTTCCAGAAAAGCTCAAGTACATCTTTCAGTTAATGTGAGATCAGACAGTTCTGATGAATGGAACTGCCACTACTCATGCAGACATGAGACAAGCAATCTTCAATCTATTTCCAACAGCACTTGCCCTCACGCCATTTAACAAGTGATCTCAGTCAAAAGAAGCTACATTTAATGGAATTAATGTAAGCATTGAGACAGTTTAAGTCTGTAGCAGAAAAATCCTTCATAGCACAGACATCACCATTTTTGTTAGTTAATCTTTGGTCAAGAGTACAAGTTCTGTGAACCAAGTCTGAGTCACTAAAACATTACTTTTCCATAATGATAGCCTTATACCTGTTGACGACTACTGAGATCCAGTTGCTTCCAGAACTGAAAATCTAAACAGAGGTCACGCCAGTATTTACAGACTAACGATGCTGAAAGGCACCGCTCATTCAAGGATAAATTGGAAAATATCTGTAAAGGAAGGAAAAACAAAATCAGCTGAGATTGCTTTTAAAGTAAAAAGTATATTACTAAACAGCCCTGTAAAAGACAGCGAGAGAAGTAGCAGTATGACTGAAGCACACAGTTAGTATGAGAGAAATATAAAAAATGCTTGGCTTGGTTGATTGCAGCACATTTCACAAACACGATAACCTCTGCAATGCTGTTCACAGTCAACTCCACTCCTTCGATCTCAAGCCCATCTATATGTTGCATTCTTTTCCTGATGGCCTGAGATATTGCAAGCCTGCTGAGCTATGAATGTTATGTTGCCAGTCTAGATCTACCTAAGCAACTTAAGTATTAGCAGGTCCAATCTACCTCCGGGTTGTTTTGATGTTCTTTGGTGGCCCAACTGTTGGGACATGCACTTTTATACATAATGTATGTACTTTTGCAACCAGATTCTCTATTGGGGTAGCAGTATCTTACCACAATGGGGCAGCCCAGATGGGTTTGCCTCAGCACTACCCATTGCCCTGCTTCCACTGCTATAGCCACCCCCGCAGAGCATTTACCACCATCAGTGAGTCAATAAAAAGTACTGGCCATTTTTCTTATTTGGTAATACCTAAAGCCAAGTGCACCTTTGCACTTGCATGCACCTTTGCAAACCAGCTCAATTCACCTTGCCCTTCAGCAGCATCAAGAAGGACTACAAACACCAGCATTCCATCTCCAGTACTTTCCCACATCCCAGAAAGACCCACTAGTGAACATGGAATATTTCATCTTTTTTCTAATGCTTAGAAATACATTTATGAAGTAGGAGCATCAGATACCAAATGACCAGTTTGTATTTAGTGCCTTTTTCCCCTGTATAACTGGGGAAAAAGATGACAGCCCAAAAATTCTAAGAAATTCTGAATTACAAAAAGCAGTAAGAAGAATGAGTTCCTACTGCCAGTATAAAACCGAATCTTCTATAAGATACAAGTATCTCAGAAGAGGACAACATGATCCATGATATGTCTAAACAGACATCAGACTGGCTCCAATTAATAGTAAGAAGGGATGGCAAAGCTGGCATTACAAAATACTTAGCTAGACTGAGGAATAAGTATGCCTACTTGTATAAATATCACCTTCAGTTTGAGAAACAGAAGCCTGCAGATTCTAAAATAAGAACACAGCAAGCATGGAACAGATCAGACTTTTACTAGTCCAGCTACCACTGTGAATATAAAAACCCTTAAATAATTCTTGATCCAACTACCATCCCGCCCAAAGTTGAAAGCCCTTACAAATCACTGTTACTACATAAGAAAAAGCAATAGCAACAACATTGAAGGAAAAAAAAGAAGCGATTTTGATTCAGAACTGGACACAAACAGTATTTCTGCACAGACAATATTGTTCTGTAAGAAATACCTGACAGCATTTGTGTTAATGTTTTAGTTCCTGCTGCACTTAACTCTAGCTGCAGAGACAAATAAGGAGCATGCAAGCGTAACCCAACTGAGCACTTCCAAACAAGTGGAAAAGTAGCCACTGTCAAAGTAATTTCCAAAGTTTCAGGAGTAGCCAGATTCAAAGAAAAGATCTTGCTGGTTCTGTCTGCAGTAATTAGCTAGAACAGTTTCAACAATAAAACAGTTCTGTCTGATTTCATGTTGTTTTGCTCCAAACTCTAAGTCAGCTAAATAACACAAAGCTGTTTGTTCACTCACTTCCTACAGCGGGATGATGGAGAAAAATCAGAAAAAAGGTAAAACTCCTGAGTTGAGATACAAAAAAAGTTAATACATCAAAATAAGTTGCTTACAACTCCACTGACCAATGCTCAGCCAGTCCCAAAACAGCAGCCACCTCCCACCAACTGGTCAGCTCTCCCTAGTGTACTGAGCATGACGTCATATGGCATGGAATACCCCTTTGGCCAGTTTGGGTCAGCTGTCCTGGCTGTATCTCCTCTTCACTTCTGAACCCCCAGCCTACTGGCAGGCAGTGTAGTGTGAGCCACAGAAAAGTCCTTGACTAAGCATAAATGCTGCTTCTCACTAACTAAAACATCAGGGTGATACATACCATCACTACTCTCATCCTAAATTCAAAACACAGCACTATATCAGCTACTGTGAGGAATATTAACTCTATCCAAGACAAAACCAGGACACATGTAAAACATCAGTTTCTCTTCAGAGTTTGCAGTAGTTAAAAGCAGGTGTAATGAACTGCACTAAGTGGAATTTAGTTGCAAAGCCTATCCATAACCCAATTTGGTGATACATCATCCTTACATTAAGGGATTATCCTAACGAGTAGTTAAAGTACAACAGCAATGCATACAACTGACTTGGATGATCTTCAACTTTTCATCAGTTTCATTCTCTAGATACATACTGACACTTTGTCAGTTTAATTATACTTACTCTTTCTGATTCCAAGAATGTATAAATACAGATGAAAGCTAAAACCATCCCTATCCCCAAGCCTGTTCAATGAACTCCTGCTTCAAACAGATACATTTCTGATGGTGGGTGGCATTGAGTCCACCAGTCAACACATGTTAATTCTTGGAAACTAGTCAAGCACTTACACCTGCATGTCCAATACTTACTCTCCTGCCCCTCAGCTTCCTGTCTAATCACCCTTCTCAAGGACCAGACAGACTGAAAAACCCGTCATCACACTCAAAAAGAAACCAACCCAAATTTGGTGGTTTTTAGATGCACTTCATGCCATTCTTTTGTTTGTTGTTAAGAGGCAGGAGTGGAAGAAGCAGAGTGCTACAAACATGCAAACAAAACCCCCTACTCCTGTTCTTCTCTCTCTCCTAACATCAACTTTCCACTCAAGTTCCTGAAACTGATTAAGGTTAGGGGGTTTTCACAGTGGACACTAAAGAATTTCTGGGTCTCCAGGCTACATCCTATCCAGGCATTAGCACCTATAATGTTCAAGACTGATGACTTTATCATATGTCCTACATGTACTCAGTACTTTTAACTTCAAGCTCTTGTTTTTATATAATAGCTCACACAGACCCATTAAAGACCACAGAGAGAAGAAAATCCAAAAATACAGTGCCCGCAGCCACAAAAGTGAACTAACAGATACAGCCAGCTTTCAATCAGATTGCATTCAATCTGCTGAATTCAAACAGTACAATCTTACATCCTTGACAGATACAACCACTCAGATTCCTTACAGGAGAAAAGAAAAATAACAAACAAAACAAACAAACAAAAAAAGAAAAAACCAGCAATCCTGTAAAGAAGTTAATTTTTAAGCAACAAAACCCAGCTAATTCCACAGCACAAACTTGGATGTGCTTCCACACACCGGTGGCAACTCACAATTCTGTATTGTGTGGCAGTTATTTTAACCCAGACAAACTAAAGTCCTTGTGCAGTACACTTCTCTTTAAACTGTCAAAAAACAGTTCCTGTCCAAGCTTTTGGGTGTTCTTCAACTTTCTGGAAAAAATATTTCCTAAGACAAAGGAGGGAAAATGGAGGGAAAAGCTGACAATTAATATTAATGAAGGGTCCAAACAGAAAGCTAGAATTACAAGTTCTCAAGAGTCCTTTACCACCATGTGACTTGAGACATTACACCCTTAAGATTGTCCATTAAAGGACTACTTCAAACTTCCTAAAGAAACTAAGCAGAACAATGCACATGGAAATAAAAAAGCATTTACTTCTCCGTGTGATTTACCAAGTTTCATAGTAAGTTCATAGTCATCTAGGAAGGAACCTTTCAGATCATCAAGACCAACCACCAGTGCAACTCTGATAAGCCTTGCACAGGGACAGGGACCTGAACCCTCAGATCAGGAGCCCGACAGTCTCCCAACAGAGCTACAGACCCAAATATTTCAAAACCTTTCCTATTTTTCTGTATTTTTTCTAGCTAAAATAAAGGCTTGACAAAAACTCTACACAACTGGAAGAAAAAAAAAAATAAAAAAAGAACTGGTATTACAATAGCAAATCCATGACACTGCAGTTCAATACATCCAAACGGTGTACTGCGATGCCACTGTCTCCTAACTGGGCCACAAGAAAAACATTTGAAAAAAAAATTTAAAAATCAAGGTGCAACTATAACACTTATATCCACATTTTTCAGGTGCAAGTTTATTAAAAATAAATGCCAGCAAGCAAAATTCAGAAGATCTAGTTTCGGTCTATCAAATACACTTCCTATCACTCCAAAATGTAACATTTTAATATTAAATAGCAGTGCATTTAGTATTTGTGCTGCTATCAGCATTGCATTTAATATCAACATTATCAAAAGAAATTATGTAAGGTGTTAATGCATAAAAGGAAACATCCAAGTTATTAAAGCCAAGGAAGAAATGAAAAATAAGTAAAAATTCCAAGCAAATGAGCTAGTAGTGCCTTGAGTAACAGTATTTGTGAAAATTTTAAGTTAAATAAAATACATACATGCACTTATCTTCAATTCACAGTGGACTAATTCTATGCTAAAATAAACAGGGTTTCTGCTGCAGAGAGAGCAGCATGTGTCCATATTTCATAAAAATAAAAGCAGCAAATAAAGAAAGATGACATAATGTAATGCAATTATCTATTCCAGACCCTTCTCAGTTTTGAAGCAAGTTCAAGCAAACATGCAACATAACACCCCTGATAAGGACATCCTCCTTGCTGTTAAAGAATAAAAACAAAAAACAAACAAACAAACAAAAAACCACTAACAAACCAACAGACTTCTTCAGTCTACAGCAGCACTGCAAAGATGCAAGTGGGGTATGGTACCAAAATTAGTAAAGAAATATTTATCTAAGAATTTTGTATTAGAAAACAGACATTCTTTATTTCAGTGCTGGGTGCACAAAGGACAGTTTACTTAAATTGTGCACACCTTCATGTGTGTCTTGCCCCAGTATATACTGGGGCTTAAGCATTACACATTTATTATTTTTAGAAATATTCATTAAATTTCTGAGAAGTTATTATTGTGTCTGCCCATACGAGCAGGCATAGTTAGATGAAGGGCGGTTGTCAGGAGTCTCTAGCAGTCTTTTACTGTACCCACTCCTCTTTCTCACCGTGTCCCATGTTTGACCCTTGATCTCTATCCTTCGAAGTTGCTTTGCCTGGTGTCTTGTCAGCAGTCCAGCAGGATGGCCTTAGCTCATACCAGCTGCATCTTATCTTCTTGGTGGTCTAGCAAGATAGCCTTCAGACTAGTTACATCCTGCCTTGATAAAGTGTATAAGCAATACTCCCTTCATTACGCCCGAGTTTTATTGCCTCCTGCCTGGATCACTGTGACACTGGCATGAAGATACAATTTTAGTCCAACTTCTCATTACACTAACGAAGGCTCTATTGAGTTAAAACCATAACTGCTTAGCTAGCAAAGATATACTCTCAGTCAAAGTTTTCATTATGTTAACAAGAATGCTATTTTATTAGAAACTCTACCAGATTTTACAGACTGAAGTGTATCGGTACAAGAAGATTAATTTCTGCTTTCAATAATCAGCAACAAAATCACACCAGGCTCACATTTTTTATATATGGATACATAGCACAAAATTTTGAAATTTCTAACCTTCTGTACTGTGTGCTTATAAACAGTATTTTTGGGTTTTTTTCATTCATTCATTCATTCATCTAGGTTACAGTAAAGTCAGCTGATTTCTAATTCCTAGCTCCCATCAGATTTTAAAGCTTATGGATTTTAATTACCCTACAGTCAAAGGTAATCACCCTCATCTACAAAGCTTAAAGATGGAATTTTGTCTACCGTATAAGTGCTTCCTTTCTGGTACACACATCAACTGAAAAGCAAAAAAACCTTTATACGCTCGCTCAATCTGTGAAATCACAGTGCTTTAGTTCCCCAGCGCTGATGGGCCTCATCCCCAGCCAGGGCAACTGGAAACTGGATCCATGGGCATACCACACTAACATCATCCCAATTCAGCAGATTCCATCCAATGATCTGCATGCAAAGTTCAAGCTGACAAATCCTTTATCCCACTCTGTATCCCTCACTTAGGGAAAGACTCAACTGCATAACAACAGAACTGCACCTGAGCAGCCCATGGTGCCACATCTAAGTGGCAGCTATATTCAGTTTCCTTGGGCTTGTCTCAAGGCATGGTCGATAGCCACTCCTGCACTGTCAGGAGCTTAGAGCTTTGTAATGCACCTACAAAACATAACATACTCTCACTAACACATTCTAGGTTCTAACATGTACCTACAAAAGCCCAGAACCAAACAACAACAAAAAAAATGAAAACAACAAAACTGAAATCCCTACCAAACTAATTTTCTGTGCAAGACAGAGAAGTAGATTGTTACTGTTTAGCAACAAAAGACTTTCTATGCTGAAGCTGTAGAACCAGATGCATAAGAAAACAAGAAGAGTGATATTCTTCATTATCAATGCTCTGAGTCCAGCCATCTGACCACAGAGTAAGTTGCTGTAATAAAGAAACCCTATTCCCCTAGAATCTAAAGACACATTTCCATCAAACAGTGGAAAATATAAGCAGCTTCATCTCTGGCCATACTCATGCTTTTAGCTAAGATTTAGCTGAAGAAAGGCAGCATACTGACTAGACCAAGAAAAAGATCAAAAAAATGAAAAGTTGCTCCCAATACAAAACAATATTAAAGAAACCACAAGACGGCAGCAGAAGGGATAGGAAAGAAAGTAAGTCTGTTCTTTGAAGGTACAGAATAAAAGACTATGAAAGCATGTAATTCAAGAGGGCTACAAACACCCAGGCAGGCAGCAAAACTGGTAAACCAATGTTTACTCAAAATACATAGCACCACAATTCTTTTCCACCTAATCAAAGCTGAGAACTTTTCTATGCAATTCTGGCCCATACAGAAGCACTAGTACTGTGATTGTCCCCCTCACCAAGTACTGCATGAGACAAATAAAGTACCTGCGAAGAATATGCTACAAAGTTAACAGGCAGATCACAAGTATTTAACAGAATCATAAACTGGTCTGAGGAGGAAGGGATCTTACAGACCACCTAGCTCCAACCTCCTGACATCGGCAGGGACACCCCCCACCTGGAGGCTCAAAGCCCTGTCCAGCCTGACCTTGGACACTTCTAGGGATTTTGCATCCACAGCTTCTCTTAGCAACCTGTCCCAATGCCTCACCACCGAAAAAAATTTTTTCCTACTTCCTAGCCTATATCTTCCAGTCTGAAGCTGTTACCTTTTGTTGTATTTACCGCACATCCTTATAAAAAGTCCCTCCCTGTCTCTCCTGTAAGAACACTAAACACGCTGTGAAGCTTATATAAGTTCTTCCCGGAGCCTTCTCTTCTCCAAGCTGAAAAAGGGGGCAGCTATTCCAGTAGCCTGGCCTGTCTTCACCCCCAGTTAGCAACTATTTCCCTCCCCTCAGGGCTAAGGCCACACCTCGCCTCCCGCAGCTCCACTTGCAACAGATGCCGGACCCCAGGCCGTCGGGCCCCACAGGCCACCGAGACCGCCCATGGCTACCGACATACTTGGGGCAGGCTCTGGCCCAGGCCGCCTCCCTGTCGCCTCGAACCTCCCCGCGGAGAGGAAGTAGGCCCACCCGGCATCCCGTACCGGCGCACCTTGAGAAGAATGGAGGGAGGAAGCTGGTTAATGTCAGGGGCCGGCGGCGGCAGCGATTCTCGGCAGCAATCGCCGGGGTGCTCCAGTGGCTCCTCACCACCCTTCTCCGTCTCTTTCTCCCCCTTCTCCTCCGGTGCAGGAGGAGGCGACGAGGTGGGATGTCCCCCGCCGCCGCTATCCTCAGCGGCCTCCCGGGACGGTGCTCCCCCGCCACCCGCCGCGCAGCTGTCGGGCAGTGGCTCCCCGGGACACTGGCAGGCGGCGGCCTCGAGCTCCGCCGCGGTGGCAGCGGCTGACGCACAGCGCGGTTGCTTGCAGGGTGGGCAGGCGGGCAAACCGGCCCCCTTGCGCTTCCACACCATCTCGGAGGCGACCTCGCCGGGCGGCCTGGCCGGCCCCAGGGGGGCCCGCACCGGCGAGGGCAGGAAGCCGGAGAGGAGAAGGCGCTGGCAACGACCCTGCGGCTCCCAGGAGGCGGGCGGCAGACGGAGGAGGCGGCGTGCAGCGCGCTGCTCGGCGCTAGCGAAGGCCGCGTAGGGCGGCGGTGGCAACAGGGGGTCCCCGGCGGGCAGGGGCTGCTCCGGGGCGGGCGGGCTAGCGCTGTGTACGATGAAGCAGAGCATGCAGGGCCCGCGCAGGAAGCAGCTTCGACTGCGCGGCGGCACCTTCCTCCCCCGGCGGCAGCGGCGGTCCCGGTCTCGGCTCAGGCTGCTTGCCTCCTTAGAGAGCAGGTGGCCCATATAGGAGGCAGCAGAGACGGAAGGGCCGGCAGGGTGTCACCTGCGGGAGGTGGCAGCAGACGCTGTCATGCTGCCGGCGGGGTTGCCCGCCGGCACAAGACTAGACAGGCGACCGCAAGGCTGGTTCCGGGACGCGGCGCCGGGAGGGAGAAGCTTCCGCTACCGCCGCCCTGACCTCCCCCGGGGGAGGTGCGGGGGCGGTGCTGCGCCGTCGAGCTACAGCTTCACAGTACTGCCACTAGTGGCAGGGTTGGGAGACAGCGGCGGCGGCTGGCAGTCGGGGCTGCTGAAATCTCAGGGCGGCTCCGCAAGGAATAGGTATACACGCGGATATTATTGTGGGTATAGTATGTAATGACTGTAAATATGTATTTTCACTACCTGAAATAAACGCTTTTTTGATCGCGACTTGCAGGGAGGAGTGAGGTGGTTCCTTCAGCACTGGTGCAGGGCCAACAGGTTTGGCTTTGGGTCCAAGAGCCTGACACCAGCTACTTCCCATCACCGTGCTCTACCAAAGACTTGTTTTCTGCTCTTTTAAATCGTTTGCCCAGATCCAGGGCTCCCGACCTTATGTGCCCTGCTCCTGAAGATGGTTGAATCCAAATGAAGCATGTTGTATCTCCCTGCACGTGACCCACCTGCACAAATCTTGTATTTAATTGTTACAATTCACAATTCTAAATTACTGATTTAAATGGACTTAGATAGTTTGATTTAAATATATGATTTATATTGTCTTTAAGTAAAGTTATTTTGGGAGGGAGAAGAGTGTGTATGTATGGTGTACTACTACTATTAAAAGGAAAACAAAAGAAGCATACAGTATTATATACTGTGAAGCAGTTATTTTTGCCTTTTTCCTAGGAACAAGTTACATTAAAATTATAATAACTGTGATGCTATTGGTTCTGTTTGTTACATGTATTATTATTATTACTATTATTAGTTTTCAGCATTCACTGAAAGTTTATGCTATGAGAAAATTACTTAATGTACCATTAGATAGTAGTGATACCAGGAATATAAACATGATATTGGGTGCTCAAATATATAAGGACATATCAATGTATAGAGACGAGTCCTGTATGTGACACATCCTGTTTGCTTCAGAGCTCGGCAGACCTATACATCAATGCATACTATGGAGACACATCAAGCACATGGCACATCTTGTTTGTTTCGGGAGTCGGTTAGCCTGTGAATCTCTGATCAACAGCATGGCATGGCAGGATATGGAGTCTTGCTGTTGCAGTAGGTTGAATGTTTTCGACCTAAATTACAAAAAGTGAGGAATGAATGGGGGAAGGAGAAATTGAAGACTGGAATGCAGTTTGGTCAGGAAGCCCTGGTGGTGTTTATCAGCTTTAAACAATGACAAAACACAAAAAACAAGATAACAAGATGTTGCAGTTGTATAAACAATATAATGAAGCCTCCTAACCAAGAACCACAGAAACTTGAGGTACCAGCAGAATCATCCCCAAAGGTGAAAAGTTCAACCCCGAGGAAGACTTCGTGTGCTTCAACATAAGATGGCGGTGCGACCCCCAAAGGACCACCCACCCATTTCTTCAGGACTAAGTGAGACTGTGCAAGAGGGCAGGTCCAAATTAACATACGAAGCAAGACCCTGTATTAGCATAGATAAGAGTTTCATGAATATGTATGTATCTTGTGTTAAATGCTGCTGATTCTGAGACCTGGGTGTGCATGTTAGGCGTTAGGTGGAACGATCCCCCATGCACCCGGCGCCGTAAATAAATAATACCTACCTACTCTCTACAAAAGACTACTTGCATCTTTAAATCAGTAGAGCAATAGAATATTTTACTTCAATTTATGATTCGCTGAGATCCATGAATTTAAACTGCAGCAAAAATTTGGCAAGATCTTTCCCTTGCTCAGCTTTCACAGTACCAGGCCCAGTACTGATCCATGAGGTACTCCACCACTTCTCCTTTGGAAATAGGTTGACTTGTACAGAACATAGATGAGGTCTTTACAAAGGAATTTTACCTTCAGGTAATTTTTGTTCCTAATTATTGTCATTTTTCTCAAGATAACGAAAGCTCAGTCCTTGAATTTGATCTATGGGACACTGTTCCTGAACAGCTTTTTTGCTATTATAGAGATTGCAGAATTAAGGGAAGAAAACTAAGATGATAAACCATCAGTTTTCATATACTACTCATTCTATGCTCTTTCACTTAGCTGGTAACAAGATTTTGACCCTAAAGATGAAAATAGATCTGTTTCAGTAGTAGCTTTATTAGCAAACATTAGAACAATAAATATTTCCAGAACCAATTCTGCTGATTCACTGTAGCTCATGTGTACTGCCTGCTCCAGCATGACATATGAGAAATTAATTTTAACTGTCCACTGAAAAGGAATATTTACATAATATTTGCAGAATATTTACCAGAAAATAATAATATTGCCTGAAAGCCAGAAAAATTAAACAAAACTCATAGGAGATTGAAAGAACATTAAGTGTATGGTAATCAATAAAGAGGCAGGTTATCCCCTTCGAAATAACTAATTCTGTTCATAGTAAACACATTAGACCTGAACTTTACCAGGTTCCTACAGGTAGTAAAGCAGCCTCTCATCTTAAAAGTACTACTCATAATATTTATTAAAGTGGTTCAGAATGGTTGCTGGTTAGTGTCAGTCCACAATTGGGATAAAACATAAATTCTCTACCACTCAGATTAAAGGTATCACAAATATTCTGGATCCCTCAGGATTCCTCTTTAGATCAATGCCTTTGGAGATGTTGAAACTTACAAACTATATATAGTAGTAAATCTTTTATAAAGATGCCAGATTGAAAACCAGCAGCAATTCAATTGGTGGAGTGACTTTTGATTATGTCATTAACACATTATCATAATCTTATTTTTTTAAGCCTTGTCAACCAGGGATTTCTTCTAATGATTTGAACTTCCCTTTTAAGTTTTTTAAGATAATAAACATGTTTTAATTTCTACAGCTATTGCTCATTTTCCCCACCTTCTCTGTACATCTGTTTCATTGATATTTAAATTTACCGAATTTGTCTCTGTCAGTATCAGGATTTAGCCAATTCTGTTATTAATATGCACAATTGTGTATTGTGGTTATCTGATAAACACTTTGGAACACCTGGATGAAGCCTCGAAGGGTGAGATTCAGCTGCTTAAAAATGGCTGTAGCACTTTATTAGATGTGTTGGGTGACTGAGCTGGCTGAAAAGGGCCTGGTATGTGACAGAGGGCACAGCTACAGTGACAGTGGTGGCACCAGCTGCTCTGTGGTGTCCCCTGTTCAGACAGCTGCCTTCAGACAGCTGTCTATGCTTTGCATTTTTACTGAAAACAGCTGGTGACACAGAGATGATTTTATTCTTGGTGAGCAGCTACTACACAAAGCAAAGACGTTTTTCTGTTTCTCAGGCTGCTCTATCAGCAAGCTGGCTGGGGATGCACAAGAAAATGGAAGCAGATATGGACAGGACAGCTGACCTCAATTGACCAAAGGGATATTCCAGACCATATGAAGACATATGCAATAATGAAACTAGAGAGAAGGTTGGCAAGGGTTGCTGCTTGGGAACTGGGTGGCCATCAATTGACTGCTGGCAAGCAACTGTTTTCATTTGTATCATGTGTCTTCTTTGGGTTTTAGTTTCCTCTTGCATTGACTTTCCCCCTTCTCTCTTTCCCTTACAAATTATTATAATCATTATCATTGTTATTATTTCTATCATTGCTTTGTTTGTTTGATCGACTTTTTTATAGTTAAACCATTGTTATCTTAAACCATGAGTTTGCTTCTCACTTTTACCCTTCTGATTCTTTCCCTGTCCCATTGAGGTGGAAGGGGAAGAAGGGGAGTGAGTGTTAGGGTTGGACCATGACAACTGTGCTTACTATAGATATGTTCACTGAGCTTACTTCCCCCATACGTGGGGTTTTTTTGTCTGGGAATGGAATATTTTGTACAATTGCGTGACTGTTACAAAAGATATAGCAGATACATATGTGTTCCACAAATTTTAGTTATTTCTGAAGTTGCCCCACATAGAAAAAGATGCTATGGAGGCGGGGTTATCAGAAACTACAGGGAGTCTCCATGGGGCAGGCAGGACAGGGATTCACCAGCTGTGACCAATTGTAATCTTTGTCCACGTCCTAATTATCAGCATTAATTTCAAATATCTTCATTACTTAAACACAAGTATTTGTGTCTAGTCATCTAGTTGCTTCAATTAGATTGGTCTTCAAAACTCCCCAGGGATTTGTTATATTTGTGGTGAATGCCATTACTTTTACCTTTCCATCTGAAATTGAAATTATTACTCTCAAGTCACCATCTGCTACAGTATCTGAACTGTGAAAAAATTCTATGCGATCAAGAACTCTTTTCAAAAGGTGTCAGCACCAAAAAAAAGCTTTGGTTTATTTTTAATAATCTAGACAAGCCTTTAAAAATGCAAAGGTACATATATACAAGGAGGCTTCAGACAACTTTTTCATATAGTAGGCTGTTCTTTTTCTGATTGCCTGCAAAAGTTGAAGAAATCTTACATGATTATGTTCAATGATAAGAGAAAAATACAGGTACGTAGTGTTTCTGATCAATGCAATTATTTGAACACTAGATGTCACTATTGCTTCATGCGTGCTGGTTGTAGACAGCAAAATGACCAAATATCTTTAGAACCTGTAAAATCTTCATCACATTAACGACAAGAGGAAGATATAAGTAATACTTAATTTCTTCATTATCACTGAAGATTTAATGAAATTACATTTAATGAAATTAAAAGTCATAAAACAAGTCATAGTGTGAGCCTGAAAGCTACTACAAGTAGCATAATCAAGAACTAAGTAGTAAAATCCCTTAAGTTTAATATATTAAAAGTTTATTACATATATTGCAATAGATTGTGACATTTTTCAAGGTTATCTCTGTGCATACTTAAATAGGCCTCACAAAATGATAGTCCGGGAGTAAGATGGTATTTAATTTTTAACTGCAAAACAACAGAAGACATTAAAATTTTAAAGATAGCTATCCGAGAAACTTTTGGCAGCATTGCTATAGTTTGTTGTTGATTGATCCCACCAACAATTCATAACATTTGTAGATTACTTACATTAGGTATCACAGAAAACATGTATCACAGAAAGTATGCATTTTCATAAAGTTTTACACAAAATTTCACAGAAACTTTTAAACTTTTTTTCATCATACACAAAAATACTTAATTTCTTCATCCTCCTCTCACCACATCAAGTATCACTATATGATATTTTGTAATATTAAAAATTCATATGAAATCTATTACTGACTTTGCTTCATAACAGTTTACAATGTCATATTTTCACATTTCCAGGAACAAAATATTTATTACTAAGGATCTGAAGAATCACAGAATCACAGAATGACCCAGGTTGGAAGGGACCCCAAGGATCATGTAACTCCAACCCCCCTGTCTAGCAGGGCCACCTAACAAACACATCTACTAGATGAGGTTGCCCAGGGCCCCGTCCAGCCTGGTCTTGAACACCTCCAAGGATGGGGCATCCACAACCTCCCTCGGCAGCCTGTTCCAGGACCTAACCACTCCCCTAGTAAAGAACTTCCCCCTGATATCCAACCTAAATCTTCCCTCCTTCAACTTGTATCCATTTCCCCTAGTCCTGCTATTGTCAGCAGAAGTTTCTTCTTCCTTTCTTTGGGAGAAGCAGACTCAGCAACATTTGTGAGTATCCGCTCTTCTCAGAAAGCAAATTTCCATGATGAGGTAACTTCAATGGAAAAGACAATTCACCAACATTCATGTTACATGTTACTTGCTTTGCAATAATGCAGGAAGGCATCCATGAATTCCAATTAGGAGTACTGAACACCTGTGAATATTTATGAGTTTGTCCATAATACAAAGAAAAATGACAGTATAGGGGAGACTAAAATAAGTCATAGAACTTTTTTCTGATACAGGAAATAAAACATTTGGAAAATGGTACAAGATAGAGCCAGCTCTTACAGTGGACTAGAGGAGAAACAGTTTTTCATACAAAAGTATAAAAAATATTTCAGCATAGTGAAAAGGTAAGGGATCAGAGAGCTCACACCTAGTAACAGATTACAGTTTTAGAAGCAGCAAAAACAAGAAGTCTAATTTTAACTAGTTTGCATGCTTATTTGTAAACAGTGATTAGGATCTGGCTGCTCTTTCCTTGTTTTTTTCATTGGCTGGCATTCTGATGCACTAAATACAGTATGAATGTGTTATCATATCATATCATACCCTGCCAGAGTTTCACATTATCAAAAAATATTTTGGGTGAAATATAAGTATCTGAATTTGCACTCTAATAAGGAATTTAGAAAATCTGGTTCTCAGTTTTTAAATGAAAGACTTAACTGCTTTTCTCTACCTTTACATACTTAGTTTTCATTTCAGCTACTGTACTGTCTAGTTGATTGTACGACCCTTATAGAATCATGGAATCATAGAATAGTTTGGATTGGAAGGACCTTAAAGATCATCTAGTTCCAACCCCCCTGCCATAGGCAGGGACACCTCCCACTAGATCAGGCTGTTCATTGCCTTGTCCAGCCTGGCCTTGAACACCTCCTGAGAGGGGGCGTCCACAACCTCTCTGAGCAAGCTGTTCCAGTGTTTCACTATCCTCACAGTAAAGGACTTGCTTATATCTACCCTTAATCTGCCCTCTTTAAAATAATTTCTTAAGATGAAAACTTCCTACACCAGAAAACTGCCCAGAAGGAGAGTAGGAGACTTCCTAGGAGGACAACTTTAGGAAGGGGAACAGGGCAGCAATTTCAGCGCCGCTGCTGGATTGCAAATCAAACCCCTCATAAAGGGTCTCTCGCCCTACACGGGTAGGATGTGAGGACCCCACGAAAAGCATCACCCGGAGTCTGTGTTTTCGTGGTAGTGGAAAACACACCAGCATCTCGGCAGCTGAGGGTAGCAGGCTCCGGGCTGCGGGGTGCCTTGTCGGGGCCAGCGGCATTTCCTTCTCTCAATTTCAGGGCACTGAAAAAGGAAAAGGAAAGACAATGTCATTTCTCTCTAGAGTAGTTGTGTAATATATACTGTAAAACTTACTTCTTTGCTGGGTAATTCCTTTTTTTAATTTGTTCTGCAGATACAAATTCAAATTCTGACTTAAAGTTCTACATTGTTGTAAGGGAAGAAAAAAATCCAGGTGGAAAAAAAAAATCAAACCAAGGAGAAAATAGGCAGAGCAAGTTTTATTGTTTGTTCGAGGTGATGATCTACTCAACATCTATAAACTCCCTCTAACTGGTGAACATGAAACACAGTCTGCCTGAAGATGGCAGTATTTGACTTGGAAGAATAAATTGCTTGGAGAACTGCAGCATGGGTTCTGTTTTTATTATTCATTGTACCAAAGTATCTAAGTGACAGACTGTCAATAATTAAAGTGAGGGTAGGAGAAGAGAGGGCACATGTTTTACAGTTTTCTGATCTGCCATAATTTTTTTTTCTCTCTCAGCAAGAAGATTCTCTAGTGAACTTGTAGCAATCTCTTTACAAGCATACAACACCTGCATTACAGTCCTTGGCAACACTTTCTAGGAAATCCTTCATTTCGGAGGGTTTTTTGTTTTTTCAATCATTTGTCAATTAAGATTTGTCCTGTAATGAAGTGATAATGTTAAAAATGTCAGCACTGTTTTGCTTCCATTTCACAGATTTTTTAAGTGTTTGAGAATACACTGTATTCACACTACTGGAAAAAATTTTATATACAGATATTTAAAGATCAGCTATAAAGTACCAAAGACAAAACTACATGCCACTTGGAAGGGGCTAGTGTCTTAGGAGAAAATGAAGTTGATGACGTACAGTTGATTTCTTTCAGTAATTCACAGAATAATCATTACACTTGCCTTAGAACAGTTTTCTTATTTACAAGAGTATAACATGAGAATTTTGCATAAATAACAAAGAGAAAAAAAAAGACCAAATAAAAATAAAAGCTAACTCAAACCAGATTTGGGGTATTCTTATTTTCAGCATATCCATGGGAATCTCATCTGGGTTGAGCATAAATGCTCTTTTTCACCATCAAGAAGATATTTCCCTGGGTTATACGTGTTGTATATTTTCTACACAATTTTCCTGATGCTCAGTGCAAGTTACATGTGGACATCATAGCTACTATGCACTTGGATGATTACCGAATTGAGAAATTAATTTCTGGTAATGTGATCACCTTTTATTAGTTATGATAGTTGCTTCTTAAGTAGAGCTGTGATACCCAAACTGGGTTATGAGGCTCGCAAGACCAGAAGAAAAGTAAAAACGGGGATCCAACTGGATGCATAAATCCTCTCCTCATCATAAACAAAGATAGAGTCTTGTGCTCATAAGAGCAATTCTCTAGACCATGACATTAATTATACAGCTTTTATGCCTGATTTTGGTAAGCTTAGAGATGTATGTCTAATCCTTTGAAGGAGAAAAATCTAAGCCTGTGGCATTTTACTTCCTCTAAATGATGTGGCATCTTCTGCTACTTGCTTATTGACTATGTGGAAAGTTTGTTTCCTGTCCTGGGCTTGCCTGTGATATTTTTAAGACCACAAAAGGTTTGCTTGATGTATTAGTGTGTGTGAACATGTTCCTGTTGGTATACTCCAACACTATGTGTCAAGAAAAGGGCAATAGCTTTTCAGGCCTTTCACAGCTTAATATGAATATGAAATGTGACCAGATCTGTATCAGTCACAAGTTTATATTATGTTAGAAGAGTTCACCTTGAAAGAGGCTTATAAGCATCTACTGCCAGCAGCTGCCTTCTGCTAAGATGTGGCACATAGAGGTGAGGAGCTGGATGCTGTGGGAGAAGGGCTGTGCCATGACCCTTTCTCCCAAATACCCCAGGGTATGCAGGGTGATTTTCTTCAATCTGTCAGCCATCTAAACAAACATTTACTTCAGTAACTATTTTCCAGAATTCAGAAGATTGCTTACTTTACTGGGACATATATGATCCTCACAACTACTAGTTAAAGCCAGGAGTCTCTGCAAGTCGCATCATGAAAAGGTATGATGCCAGAAGCATTATACTTGCAGCTTTTTATATTTTTGTACATGTTTACAGCTGAACTGAGCAGAGGAAGACTTCAGCAAGTCAAGTGAAATGCTAAAATTTTACACCTGAATATGTGGCAAGCCACCGGAACTGTTACCCAGTATTCCAGAAACTGAGTGATTTTTTTTTTCCACATGAATTTTGGGCCAAAAGGGTCACATTCATTTCAAGGACAGAAAGAAAGAAGAAGCTATACCAGAAACTTCTTAATGCACAGAAACATGACATTTTAAGCAGTTCTTGATTTGAACTGAGGTAATTATTTCTAATCAAGGCTCATCAGCAAATTTCACTTCATTTAATCTGTGTTGACGACTGGTCACAAGTGAAGAATTTTAAAAAATCAGGAGGTGTTTTGGAGAATGGCTTTCAGACAGGATTGATACATGTGCCTCGCAGTACAAACAAACCGCATCCCATTCACACCACTCATCATTCTCCCAAATACCACAAAGGAAGAGAAGGAGAAAAACTAGATTGTAGAAGAATTAAACTGCATGCGTACACAGTCAAAGAATACAGTATTTCTGGTTATAGGATGTCTGAATATAGGAATAGACACTAAAGCCTTCTGGGAACAACTCCTGACAAGATAAGATCCTCTGATTGTTTTGGATGTAAATAAGTGGGGGAGTTTAAGAGGGCTTTGTCTTGAAAGCCCCCATGGTAACACTCCATGAAGAGAGATGTTTGAAGAATCAATTCTAAGCAAAATTTCCAAGAAATCTTTATGTGTGCTAGAGTAATGGTATAAACTTATAATTTAACAGATATATATTAAAGCATATAATACAGTCATGCATAACTAAAAGCTTTATTTGAAAAGGAAGTCTGGATTATTTTTTTTTTACAATGTATTTAAGCAGTGCCAACTCACCACAGTATCTGTCTTTGTAAAGAAATTGGGGACTTTGCCAGAATTCATGTTAACTACTGTTGGCAAAAGTTCACATGCAAACTGGCCCTTTATCTGGAAGCAGCAGCTGTAGCACTACATTTCAGAGAAACGGCATCTTTCAGTAACCTCTGAAAATTTCATCACCTTGCTCCCATAAAAGCAGCTGTGTTAAGCATTCATATTCTCACAAAATGCATATCTGTAAAACTAAAGAAATATCTAACAGGCAAGTATAAGAGGTTGAGTAGACAAGAGGCATCTTGACAACTTACATAAATGATACCGTTAGAATAGTTTGCTTTTCTGTATTTTCACATTTTAGTAAGAGAGGATGTATTCCTAAAGGGCTGACCCATGTTGAATAAAAAGCACATATATTCCATCTGTCACCATGGCAGGGAAATACCGGTGACAGGAGTTACAATATTGGCCAGTATAGATGGAAAAAGAAACACATTCCTGGGTGCACAAGCCTATTAGGCTCCCATGCTGTCCCAGTGCTGAGTGATGGAAGGAAACGTAACTAGCTGAATTAAAAAGTGAACAAAATAAGCTTCACACATTTTAACTTTTCCTACCAATGTGTTTTTCAAAGAAGGAAAGCATGTGACCAGCAGGTCAAGAGAGGTGATTTTGCTCCTCTACTTGGCTCTGGTGAGGCCCCACCTGGAGTATCGTGTCCAGTTCCAGAGCCTTCAACATAAGAAGGACATTGGGCTCTTGGAAAGGATCCAGAGGAGGGCCATGAAGATGATCAAAGGACTAGAGCAATTTCCTTATGAGGACAGGGTGAAGGAGTTGGGGCTATTCAGCCTTTAGAAAAGAAGGCTCAGGGGTGGTCTCATAGTAGCTTATCAATAACTGAAGGGGCCCTATAGAAAGGGAGGGGTAGGACTATTTAATAGGATATGTGATGGCAGGATGAGGAATAATGGATGTAAACTGGAAGAGGGTATATTCAGGATAGATATAAGAAAGAGATTCTTTACTGTGAGGGTGGTGAAACACTGGAACAAGTTGCCCAGAGAGGCTGTGGATGCCCCTCTCTGGAGGTGTTTAAGGCCAGGCTAGACAAGGCACTGAGCAACGTGGTCTAGTGGGAGGTGTCCCCACCTATGGCAGGAGGGTTGGAACTAGATGATCTTTAAGGTCCCTTCCAACCCAAACCATTCTATGATTCCATGTGTTTAAAAACACAAATGTTCTGCCTTAGCATAAGAGTCCCACCTGCTATATGCAATATTGCACTTACATTATTGAATGTTGGCTAGATGGACCTGACCCCACCACTTTTATCCATGTAGGTAATCCAGTGCAGGTTTTAAGGCCACATCCTGGATTATGTACTGCAACAATTCTGCTTCACTAGAAGATTAAATTAAGGGTCATGCCACAGAAGGACAACAAGTTTTTAGAGACCAGTGTGGACAGCCACTGCCTCCTCTGCTCAGTGTAACACTCATAAAATTTGATGCTGTTTCACTCTCTCCATCCATTTGATTAACAGTACCTGGCATGTGGGCATGGAGTGAGCAGATCCTGTGATGCAAACAGCTGGCCTCAGTGTTTGGCAGACGTGGCAAATGGGAACCCATTTTAGGAGAAAGTCCATAGTGATGCTTTGAATAAAGTAGACAGGGGCTTCTCTCCCACCTGCACATAAACATACTGTAAAAGACCTGCTCTTCTAGCTACTTAGGCTGCACTTCTCTGTCACAGATTTAATATTCGGTGTGTACACTCATGTTTAAATATACAAAAGTGTAAGTCTGAGACTTTTTTGATTTCCTCTTGAGTAAGGGAACTATGATACAGAAATAAGGGAGCATTTGAGGACTTTTTTTCTCCAAGGAAAAAGAGGGAATGTTTAGCTTGCTTGACACAGCTTTCACTAGAAGGAAAAAAACCATCCACAAAACAAGTTTGAAAACAATACACAGAAAATGTGATTCTTACTTTAAGTGTTCAGAGTGTTGCATATGACTTGAAAAATTGTTTAGGTGCTTTACAGAATTCTTGAAAAGGTGGTGTCCTTTGTAGATCTTGATCACTTGGGAAAAACATTTAGACTTGAACGTCTTGTTATTGATGAAAGACGTT
>VZTY01016177.1:154701-239211 GCA_013400935.1 Turnix velox | reverse complement strand
ACTATTCTATGATTCTACCAGAAAAGAGAGAGAAACTTGAGCAATGTAGAAATTCTAAAATCTGGTCTTTATTTGATGCAAAGACATACTGCTGTTGTTCACAGCTGTCTTAAGATCACACAAAAGATGTAGTATATATGTAGCAAACACTCATCTCTAAATGAATTCAAATGCTGGAATAACAGTATGAGACAACAGACAGATATTTCTCCTGTTCTGTGAATTTTCCTTTTCAGCTGAGGGCTCCAGTAACGTGGTAATTTATGAACATTTACTTCTTTTGGCTACCACTCTTTTGTTTGGAAAGAATAAATTTCATGGTTTGAGATTTCAAGAATATTTTGATTCTCATGGCCTTGATAATTATTTCAAGATGGTGTTATTTATGAAACTTTATGTCATGTACATTTATAATAATTTATAATGTAAACCTCCTTTCTATTTTAAAAAGTCTCTCTCTTCCATGATTGCATGATAAATTTAAAACAGAGTCAGTATATTCTCAAGCAGCAGAAAAATAAGAAAAACATGTTAAAAGCTGTAAAATATTTATTTGAAGTCTTCAAAGGATTACATCAGTGGTTGAATTGTGGGGCCACTGTGCACTTCCACCTCACCTGGGAATATTTTTGACATCACTCATTTCTGGGAAATGTGAATTCTTACAGTGTTCTCATTTAATTAATTCTTAGTTTGCTGATCACTTAACATGAAAATCATATCCGAATAGCAAGCTAGTATTATTCATCTGGTTACTATCCATAGTATAGTTGATGTTGATTGTGTTCCTTGAGAAATGTTAGGAGGTGGGTACAATATATAGATAACAGATTTTTTAAAACTTCAGAGTTATAACTGAAGAATATAGTTTTAGGTAATAAAAAAGTAAATGAGAGTGACAAACAGACCGTAAGGCAGAAGTGTAAAACACTGATCTGCTTGTCAGTAAGCAATCCATCAAATAAAAGAACATTAAAGATTGTTTATGAGGTGCAAAAATTTCAGTTTTGTACTTTGGTCAAAAGTAATCACAGATTTTATTTTGGTTGGGAAGGAAGCAGGGCAACAGCATTCATTTCTCAGTGACAGAGATATACAGATGCACAGGTCATTCCAGTTCAGTTTTTTCTGTGAGTCTGGAATGGCTATTTAGTTTTTCTAGATCTTTCTCAGAGATGGAAGGATACTAAGATTAGTACAGGCTGTAGAAAGATGAGGATCGGTCTCTTCTCACAAGAAATAGATGATAGGGCAAGAGGCAATGGCCTCAAGCTGCTCCAAGAGAGCAGGGATTAGATATTAGGAAAAATTTTATACACTGAAGGGATTATTAAGCATTGGAACAGGCTGCCCAGGGAGGCATTACCCCTGGAGATATTTAAGAGACAGGTAGCTATAGTGCTTAGAGATGTGAGTTAGTGATGGTTCTTGTCAGAGTTTGGTTGATTATTGGACTAGATGATCTGAAATTTGTTCTTCCATCGGTGATTTTAAAAACTGGGTTATCCAAAACTACTGGACAGAAACTGTAGATGGAAGTAGTACTTCCATCACACCAAGTTGCCAGAAGTTAAGAACCAGACCTGGTCTATGTGGGGTGGCACTCTCATTTGGTCTGCCTGGTACTTGACTGATGGAACAACACTGAGGTTTTTCAAACCTTTTGATAGTAGTGCTGGATATGAAATCCCAGAGATGATGGCTCAGCCTTGGAGGACCTTCACTGCTCTTGCAGGCCTTCTAGCCATTACTGAAAGCTGTTTGCCTCAGATGCTTAAAAAGTGGATCCTACATTTTTTTTTTCAAAGTATCTGTAGTTTCAGTTTAGTTCAATGAAGAAGCCACACAGCCTTGTATGCTATCCTTTGTGTCTGTTTGCCTATTGACTTAGAGAGACATGCCCATATTTTAACGCCTTTTTGGATTGTGAAGTCCTATGTTTATGCCAAGTAGAGTGTGATGATCACTGGAGGGATGGAGGGATGGATCAAACCTGAGCCATCTGGCCTCTGTGCTGCAACTCAACTGCTCTTCCACCCTCCTTTTCATCATGCAATCATGATTAGACATTCAAATGAGAAGAATGGTTAGGAAAGCCAGGGTATGTTTCAAATGCTTGATGGAACTCAGAAAGCAATTCACTCTTCTTTCTTTATGAGTCACGAGATCTGCTGAGATATATGAAGAACTACAAACTGTTAATTGCTAAAGATTCAACCATGTTAATCATTGAAGTCCTCACAAGACAGACAGTTAAAAGAAAATAATAAGAGGAGCAGTATGTCCTTCACTGATCTGTGTATTTGAAAGGAAAATGTGAATGGCTTTTATATGAAAACTAGTCAGAAATTTCAGTCTTTTACTTTTGATGCCTTATCAGTGGGATTGCTCCAGCTCTTGGCAATTTTATTCTTTTGTCAATTGTGTGAGTATACTCAGCCCCACAAATACACAAAACTGGACCAAAGAGGAGGAAGACCCTGTATTTCTCCCTTTTTGGCTTAATGTAAGAGAAAATGTCTTTTTGCAACCTGCTGAAGTAGTATTGTAATTCATTGTTGGAATAAATACATCCTCTGCTAGACATTCAGCACTTCTAAGAAGGAGTTGAGGAAATTAATTTTTGCTATGGTTAAAGTGTTCTGAGATGTTATTGAGCATCCACTCCTATAATTACTGTACCAGTATTCTAATCTGCCAAGAAGAATGTTAAGAAAGACTTAATGTGTATTGATTAAGTTAAAGCTTTTTGAATATCAGTAGTAAATCTACATGAAATTTAATTAATATTTTGAGTGTAAACCCATCCAATGTTCAAAATTCACACCTAGTCTATGTAATTCAGCCATATAACACCATGTATTGTGTCTCTCCCAAAGAAACCTCCTCCTCCAACCTTACTCCTTCAATTTGAAGCATAAGCATACTTTCAGTGTCTGAGAAATATTTATGTGTGTCTCATTCTGAAGTGTAACTTCTAGAAACACTACACAGATTAATGATGAACATTCCCTGGACTGTTTTGTGTCGCATGATAAAGGTTTTTAAGCACCTTAATGCCTGTAATTCTCTCACTCTTGCTAGCACAGCTTGGAACTTATTGTAACCATCATAGGTCATTAAGTTTTGTAAATTACTCCTAAGCAGAACTCTAAATTTTGTCTGAATAAGGCAGTAACATCATTAAAAGCATCAGTCCGTATGCTACTTGATAGCAGCTGTAAAGTACAGGCTAAAAAAAAAAAAGTTTAAAGATGTGATTATTTAGGACTTGAAGTTGGAGTTTCACATCTTGGCAAATGCAAATCATCACCTGCCAAGATGATAAAATTCTAATCCTTGTCCTTGATGGGTTGTGGGTTGCTATAAAACTTTCCACTTGCTGATAGTCTACAATTGGATGAAGCCATGATTTATGTAATATGGGTAACATGCTGGGAGAGGGGAATCTAAGATTAGCATATTTACCTTTACCTTTTTATTCCACTCATACTATTTTGATCTCTGATGAATAGTATCTAAAAGCCCAAAAGAACATTTTTGCTCTGATGATATGAATCCTGAACAGATAAATAATAACAGAGAGGCTGAAAACATCAGGAAAAGTCAAAGGGGAATTGTGTATCTACAGTAACTGCACATTTTTCTGTTTGATGTCAGTTGCTATTAAGAAACATGTTTGAAAAGATTGGCTATTTCTGCCTCCTGTCTCTGATGGCTGTTTTCATGTACTCCCAGTTTCTGACTTGGATTAACATATTTGAGACAGTTTTAGTTCCCAACTGCATTCCTGAATCCATTTACAGAATCCAGTCCCCATCTATTGCTGAGTTCAGTCAGAGATTTTCCCAGTGCCTGACAGAGACATGGTAATTCTGGGAATTTGTTTAGGTTTTGCATCTGTTGTATATATTTCATCGTTACCTTTTAATGATTTTATTAATATTTCATTAGTTTAGCATTCTTTCTGAACTTTTCTCTCTGTCTCTCCTTGGCAAGTGATGTGGGGGAGTGCATCTGTTAGTCCTTTTAGTGTCCGGTCCAGCTCAAATTGTGACACTTGTACTTGAAGAAAAACTTGAAAAATTAATTGCATCACTTAAATACCAAATAGAAAACAAATGAAAAGGATTTAAGGGTTTTTATTTTTTTCCCTAGATCTGATAGCTTTAAAGACACAATTTCTGCATGTTTTTTGGAGTTAGCAATCGGCAAGAAGCTGATGAAGAGTTAATATGAAAATGATTCAGCTCTTTGCCCAGAAACCAGCATATACAGTGCTTATCAGTTCTCACAAATTTCTCATTCCATGGAGAATTTGTCTTGCTGCCTAGATTATTAGGACTGCTGTGAGAATACCAGAGCTGCAGAGCATGGCTCCCAGCTCTGCTGGTAACACACAACCCTCTCCTCACAAGAGGTTTTGCATTCCCTGTCTCAAGCAGCTCCATGGGTGAGACTGACTTACTGAAGCTGCTGTGCAGGGTGGTCCATGTTCCAGTGTCCTACTGTCCTTGAGGAGGACTCACAAACAGAGAGACAGCAGAGATTCATCAGGGCCTGAGGAAGATGCTCTATTTTTTTAGCAAAATTTTTGGCAACGGAAGAGCTTTGTATCAGCTTACAGCCTGGTTGTTCCCACAGTGAACTCTAACTCATTTCAAAGTGGTGAAACAAGTAATTTCTACAAAGGCTACACGGGATTTTTTTGTATAAATAGTAATTTAGATAAATAAGACAGAAGTAGCAATAACAGGGATTGTTTCCATCTGCAAAACCATTCATGGATGGTGACAGGAGGAAGGAGATTCGCTCACAATGGCTCATGTGAGCTCTGCAGCACTTGTTGCATCAGTCTGTGGAGGGGCAAATGTTGTGAGGCACCAAATAATCTGATCTACAAAATTGCTTGCCAGCACAGGCATGAAATGTCTGGATATGTCTCTAGTTTTAAAATCACATCAATTCTCAGCTGTATGGCCACAGAGATGCTGTGTAACCTCTTAGTACCTTGTTTTCACATCTGTGAAATCATGAATCAAACAGCAGACACTGTAAGGCTAAATGAACTTCTGAGGTCTGGCTCTCATCAAAAGACCCAATTCAGGCCCTCTGCCTGCGATGATGCTCATCTCTGGACCTATCCTACCGACCGTTTTATTAGATTTCTTTGTATGGTAAGAGTTAGATATAACATATATGGAAAATTTTTATCAGGCTGAAGAGCAAAATCAATATCAATTTTGTAAAATATTTCATAACCAGGAATTATAAAATCACATAAGATTATTTATTTAAAAAAAAATCAAAAGGCAATGGAATTATTTTCATTTGCCATCTGCCTTTTATTATTTAAACATATAAATATTGAAGACAGTAAAAGCTGTTAAATAATTTGTTGCGACATTCTGAATGTAAGAGGCTTAGACTTCCACCTTGGGACTGTTGAATGAAGCCTGACAGCATGTGTTTGACTGAAACAGACTTTGCAGAAACACATCTGGTTCTGTTATGATTTCCAGAGAGGCAAAAGAGTCTCAGCTCCACAGTGAGGGTTGGACTACAAATAGCTTAATGAAAAATAGAGGTGTGTTCATTGCCAAATATAACCTATCTCAGCATTATGGTCTTTCAGAGAAATACACTGTAAAGCCTTAAGAACTGACAGCTACAGGAATTTTAAATGACTTACGCTCACTTCTATGTTGCCTGTGAACCATTAAGCAGATGTTTGTACCTCTCATTTCATCAAGGCTTTCCAGATTTTTTCTTGAATTTCACATGCATCCTGTCTCAACCCAGGCACAGACAGCTGAGATAGCAAGCTTTGAGCAGCACCAAGAACTCGTACTTCATCAAGTATCAAGCTGTGATCAACTACCAAGTTAAGGCTTCTTAACATACTATATATCTGAACCTTCAGTTGCTTAGGAGTATCCACTTCATCTTGGACCAGCTGATCTGCAAAACAACCATAAGAGTGGGTGACTTTTGAAGACCTGTCTCAAAGACTGAAGAGGTGCACACTAGAATTCCCTCACTCTTCAAAATGTTAGAGTTAAGCCTGTAAAAGTATTATCACTAGGTCATGCTGATTTTCAGTAGTTGTGCTTATTAGGTTGAAAAGTACCTAGAGGATAAAAGTAATTTAGTAGTAATCATGCTCTGAAACCAAATTGAATCATACAAGGACTTTAAGAGCTTTTTAAAAGTTGGACTATTCTTGCAGATTATACACATTAATTTTACTTAGGGAAAAACGTGTACAGTATAGCCCTGATTTAATTACACTGTCACGTGTGCAGATCACATATTTTCTTATGCAAAGGAAGCCTTATTTGCAATCACTGCATGAGAGTAGAAGGCTCATTACCCCTGGTGGTGCAGGGTCATGTTCATGGGTACCCATGAAACTTGGCTTCCCACTTCTGCATTTTCATCTACCTCTACCACCAAGCTCCTAAGACCTGCAGGATATTTTTCTACTTTATTTTCTATTGTAAGAGTCACAGTCAATTAATGTTAAGTCTCAGGTCAAGGTTCAGGCACTGGTCCTTTGGTCGCTGGTCAGTGCTGTGCTGTTCCATTGTTATCTGCTCTTGAATCAATAGCATCTCTCTCTCATTCAGCTCAAGACCATTGTCTTCTCTCCATCTAGTGTTTGAATCTATAGAGCTTTATGAAGTATGAAAAATGCTGTGTTTATGAAAAAGACCTTTTCCAACTTGTAGATGAAGTATTGCCTTTGATGTCACACAAAGAATAAGGTGGAAAAATTTTTTTGCTAAATCAAATAAAAAAAACCCAACTATAACTCAGAAGCTGAGTTCTGAGTGCCATGAAATAACAGTATTGGACTGTAGTCAGTAGATTTAAGGCCAGGCTGGATGAGGCATTGAGCAGCCTGGTCTAGTGGGAGTTGTCCCTGCCCATGGCAGGGGTGTTGGAACTAGATGATCTTGAAGGTCCCTTCCAACCCAAAACATTCTATGATTCTGTGATTCTATGTCTTTCTTGCTGTGCGCCGTTACATAACCTTCTTCCTGTAAGAGGCAGAGTTATTATTTCCCCTGTAATACTTTAAACAATTTCTTCATGTGATCCCAGTACTCATAGCAGGAACAAAGTGTCAAGCAAATAGATTACATGCTGGGATTTTTGATTTTTACATTATATCATGCAGACTGGACAGACACTTGTAAACTATCACTGCCTTTAGCTCACAACCTCTATACAGGGTGATATTTATATAAAAGATTTGGGGAAACTGTCATCAAATAATTTGATGGAGAGGATTGCCCCATCCTCCTTGCCCTCAGGTCACCCAACCTGGCACCCAGACTGTGGGAGCTGCCAAACACCAGTCCCTTCCTCTCCCAGGCGATGTGATTCACAGGGACTCCTGGTGTTTGCAGGCTCGTGGAGTTTTCCATTTACCAAGGGAGAAACCCTGTATGAGAGCAGTGCAGACCATTTGTGTCCCTCTCATGGGATTTGACCTGTCCATTCCTCTCTGTGCTGTGCAAGCAGAAAGCAGTATATGTCTGGGTGTCCTTGAACCATCTTCCAACACATTGCACAATCCACGTGCTACTGTGAGCCAGGAGGGAGGTGGCCTCTGCACGTCTTGGGAAAACATTTGATACTGCCCACATGCCCTTGCTGGCACGGTGAGTGCTGCCAACCTGCACTCAAAGAGCACTTTGAGTTTCCTACCTGGGAGCAGTGTGGTGAGGTAGAATGGCAAGAGGAGTGTCGTTCTTCACCCACATCGGAGCAGACCCAGGGGAATCACAAAGCTGACAAATGGCAGCCTCCAGAAGAGCTTCTGTGGAGGGAAAATTCAGAAGTTGGGGTGTTCTTCTCATTCATTAAACTCTCCTGGCTAAGAAAACTCAAATCAAATTATTATACAATAAACATATGTGGTCTAATCTGGGCTGAGCTGTATTGGCTTTGAGGCTGGGTTTGGCCTGTTGTGAAGACAAGGATGCCCAATGCCTTTGTGAAGCCAAGACCTTTGTATATAAATTGCTGAATTATATCTTTCTCCAAGATGAATTATTTCTTTAATATACAAAATATAAACCATTGAAGATTGCAGGATGTGTTGAATGCCTATCAAGGATGCCCCCTCCCAAGGACTATTAAAGCAGTAGCATTTAAATGTCATAGAGGCAATTGAACAATGGCCATGGCTGGAGCCAAGAAAGCCTGTATGGGATCAAGATGCTCTTCACCAACCACTGTTCAGCTACTATCTAATTCTGCTACATTTGTTAGCTCTCTGAGTTGTGCTCCTGAACACCATGCAGTACCCCTGTAATGAACATGGTGTTTCATTTTACCCTTTTAAGATCTGAGTGGTGTGGTCCTGAAATTGCTGGTCATGGACCTATGCTAGCAACTGGAGCATCCAGGAAGGTGACAGCAGGCCATGTGGATTCTGGGTGTGCTGAATGTAAGCTGTCAGTGTGACGGTGACAAAAAAGGCCAGTAGCATCATGACCTGCATAGGAAATAGTGTGACAAGAAGGACTAGGGAAGTGATTGTGCCCCTGTATTGACACTGGTGAGGCTGCACATGGAGTACTATGTCCATTCTTGGGCCCTTCACTGTGAGAAAGACGTTGAGGTGCTGGAGCAGGTCTAGAGAAGGGCAATGAAGCTGGTGTGGCATTTAGAGTACAAGTTTTATGAGCAACATCTGAGAGAGCTGGTGTTGTTTAGCCCGGAGAAAAAGAGGCTGAGAGAATAACTCTAACTACCTAAAAGGAGGTTGTAGAGAGGTGGGGATTGGTCTCTTCTTCCAGGTGATTCTATGACCTCAGTGATGGATCGTGACAAAAATTTACTATCACAAATTTAGTTCCTGTCTTTAGCTGTATTCCTGCTTTTTCACAGGGTGATGGACTTCTATGTCTAATGGCATGGAATCATTGGGTTTTGTAACAAAAGATCTTTTCTTTCATCATTAATGCCAATTAGTTGAAAAGACTAAGCTATCAGGAGATTGGAGGAAGTTTTCCTTTAAACAAAGCCTGACCAAAAATGAGGGACTGAAAAGGATTTGATGGCTGCCATGAACATTAATTTCCTTCTTCTGTTCTCTGTTACAGACTATAGGTAGGCATGTAATCAGATGCAAGGATAAGGATAAAGAAAGCATAGAGTTTGGAGAAATGGGAGATTAAGGCTTAGCTTGACCTGAACCCATGTGAAAAACTTCCTTGCAACATTTATTCTTTGTCTTAAACTCCAGGATTAGGCTGTGCTAAGCACTGGACAAAAAAACCCTAAACAAAATCCTTTCTTGTATAAATTTAGCACCTGGACATAAGTGAAACCAAGCACAGGGTAAATGCAGATTCTCTCATGCCTTTGTTCAGAGTGGAAGTTTTGCTCCTGACCTGATCTACACTCAATTTTTGAGCCAGATTTCCAAAACTATTGTCTCTCATCATGTTTGTAGGACCAAAGAGCCATTCATTGTCATAGGGCCTGATTCTGAAAAACATGCCACAGATGTGTGCTTGCAAGTGTTGCATAAGAGAGGAATTGCATTAAGACCAGGTTTTAGATATCTTGAGCTAACAAAGTAAGTAGTGCTTCATGGTGGATATGTACACATGTAGGGGGAAATTATATACAGCACTTCCAAATCTCATTAAGCTCCATGAGCTGTTTTGTGTGATACGAGCTCTCACCTGTGTGATACAGAACATGATTGAGGAGATCTGCATGAGAGCATGGTCCTGTGCAGTGACCTGTCCTGGTTGCATCTTCCTTTCAGCCATTCAGAGGAAATATATATTCATGCATAGTAATCAGAGAAAAAGCAAATTACTAAAAAATTTCAGATTATATAAAAAAAAAATTGACTCATGCATAAAACATTTTCAATTATTCATGATTAACACAAAGGGCCATGAAATCCTGGATCATGTNAATTTCAGATTATATAAAAAAAAAAATTGACTCATGCATAAAACATTTTCAATTATTCATGATTAACACAAAGGGCCATGAAATCCTGGATCATGTGTGTGTCATGTAAATGAATGAGCAAAATAGTCAAATGATCTTTTTCCAGTGTATTAGGGAGTATTGCTTGTAGTATGTATCACTGCAAAAGCTATCAAAATTTGCAAGCTAAACACAGAACAGCTGTGTTTTTCTACTACTAAGTCAAGAGCAATTCCCATTCACAGTAATCAAATAAGACAATCATATTTAAAATGAGGAAAGAAGTGTAGGAAAAAATAGCAAGCAGGAAAATCTGTACTCTATAGCCTGGAAAAAAGGATTGAGATACATTTCTGCCATTCATTCTCTTATGCCAGTCCCTTTCACACAGCATGTGTTGGGAAGGAACTGGAGAAACATCCCACCAAAAGTCATAAAATAGCACCAAGACCACAACGTGTGAGGAAAAGTAATCCAGAGACGGGTAGTTCTTGGAGGGTGACAGTAGCTGTGATAATTCCTCACAGAGAGGAATTCAGGCAGTTTAAAAATAGAAGTTGTCAGGCAAAACAGGGAGTCCTGGAGTTAAGCAGGTGGCTGCAGCAGATTTTTGTTTGAAATTACGAGGTGGAAGAAAACTACCATCTTCACCCAGCCTTTCTGTTTCTTCAGATACAGAAGAATCCNAGGATTGAGATACATTTCTGCCATTCATTCTCTTATGCCAGTCCCTTTCACACAGCATGTGTTGGGAAGGAACTGGAGAAACATCCCACCAAAAGTCATAAAATAGCACCAAGACCACAACGTGTGAGGAAAAGTAATCCAGAGACGGGTAGTTCTTGGAGGGTGACAGTAGCTGTGATAATTCCTCACAGAGAGGAATTCAGGCAGTTTAAAAATAGAAGTTGTCAGGCAAAACAGGGAGTCCTGGAGTTAAGCAGGTGGCTGCAGCAGATTTTTGTTTGAAATTACGAGGTGGAAGAAAACTACCATCTTCACCGAGCCTTTCTTCAGATACAGAAGAATCCAGGAAAGGAAACCTCTTTTCTTCCCACTGAGCATCCACTTTCATGAGAAAACAAAGATAATATGCAACATGAACTATTGTCTCTCCTCCAATTTCCTCCAATTATTGTATTGGCATTCTCTTTGCTCACACAGTTTGAGAGTTTGCTTGGAGGCCAGATACTCTTATAAATGTTACTGTCTATGTCAAAGCAGGTCTTTTTTTTATCCCAGCTTCTTTAGGGCTCTGAAACACTTATCTACATCCCTGCTAGTGCTTGCAGGCAGTTGCCTCTGGCAAGGGAGGTTGAGATCTATTCTTAAACTAATGAGATTATGTCAGAAATGGGAATGAGCAAAAAGAGACAAAGAGAGCCAGAGCAATCTATGCGTTGTTCCCAGGGGGCCCGTAGCAAACAGCCTTGATGCATCTCAGTACACAAATTTGCTGACAGCACAACTAAATAAAGCTCAATGCATTGTAAGAAGAACAAAGCATTCTCATTGATTATATGCTACATGCAAGCCAATAAACAAGTCATCAAATACATGCTTTTGTAGATAATTCATTTTAAATAGACTTGCATCAAAAATGCCTCTGATGTTGTTAGCTAAGGAAAGATAAATCATACCTAAGTTTGGATAGGGAAGATACATCATATTCAAGTTTCAGCATAGTAGATGGCTGCAGTACAAGTTTCTCCATCTGGACTTCTCATCATAAGCTCCTGTCATTGTCAATGGAAAGAAAAAGTAGGTGATTTGGAGTTAGATTTATAGCGTATTTTATATATAGACTTCAGAGGCAGATAATGGACACCAACATTGCTAGATGTAACCACTATCAAGCAACACCAGATTAATGTCTCTGACACACTCCTCTCTTCATCACATGAAACCTGCAACAGGAGCAGTTTATCCTAAGGGAGCTTGACTCCCAGTATGGTCTAGTAACTGTAATCCTCTGTCCCATGTGCAGATACTTGTTTCTCTTGAGCTGCAGTGAATGACAGTCATGCTTATGTGGTAGATCTGATGAGCTTGGACCTTAACTTGGGTAAGATTAGGTTACCCTAATCAGGGTAACAGAAGCACCTAGAAAGAAAAGTATATCTAGCAACAGACTCATGCCTTTGTGGCACTACTTTTACTGTCCTTTGTTTCAGTATCTTTGTATCTTTAGAGATACCTAAACACTACCCATTTCTGCAAGAGCTGTAGTTTGCAGAGTACAGTACAGCATGATGTTAGGAGGACAGGAAGTACAGGGTTCTCTCACTCTGGTGTTGACAGTAATCTATCACACACACAGAATCACAGAATCACAGAATGACCCGGGTTGGAAGGGACCTCAAGGATCATGTAGTTCCAACCCCCCTGCCTAGCAGGGCCACCAAACAAACACAGCCTGTGAAGATCTGAAGTATAAAGTCCCCCAGTATTCTTTGGCTTTCAGTGGTGCACTCTGGTATACTCTGGTATTTAGGTGACTAATTTCCACTTGCTGGAGATCTGTCTTGCTCTCCTTGCCTTTCTCATGAGGTTTCTTGCTATTTTGCAAGTTATATCAGTTCAGGGGTGGTGTGGAAGGCAATCAGAGTCTGGGGAGGAGGTGCCCAATTCCTTTCCAAAGGAAATTGTTTAATGGGATACATTTAACCACAATTTAATGAAGTCTTATCTCCTTATTTAGTTCTGACTTTCTTCACTAAATTTACCCAACAGGATACTGACTTGAAAGAGATTATTTTTCCAACATGTTGAACTGTAACACTTGCTAATTTTTCTCATATAGCTTTTCCCCAGAGAACACATGGGCAGCTGATATAAACAGTAACATATATATTGTGACAACTGTTCCCATTTATTTGCTACTGTAATGTTTATTTGCTACTGTAATGTTTATTTGCTACTGTAATGTCTGCTTGGCAAATGGCTTCTGGTCTTTTAACTGTGATGTAAAAGATGGAATCACCTTCTGTGTTTCTGCAATTAAAAGGAAATAGTAAGTCTTAAAAAATCATGTTGTAATACCAGTCATGTAGTCACATATCCATGTTATGAGCATTTTCCTGGTATTTCTTCTAAAGGCAATGAAACATTTTTGTTCTAGTTATTGTCTTTTCTTGTGGCAAGGGCAGGAAATCCTACATGTGTCTCTGGCGCAAAACAGTGCATCTAATAAAGGGACACATTTGATTGAGGGAATTTGAAGAGCTTTTCTCCTGCTGATAGAAAATAGAGATATGAAGCATTAGAAAGAGTACAATGGCATATGAAGGGATTTTGGTCTGTGCATACATTAGAGAAAGCAATAAGTGTGTGTCTATTTGTGTGCTTAAGACAATCAAGGGAGGGGTTTTTATATTGTGAGCACTTGAACATGAATTTCTTCAGTACCTTTTGGATTCTACCTAAAACTGGTAGAGCTCTGACAAGGCATGTCCTATGGGCACTGTGCAGCTATCAGCTCACTTCACCTATCTCCTGGCCTTCTAGAATTTCCACCGTGAGCAACAGCTGCACATCAGGGCAAGCTCTGCTCAGGCCAAGACTCAACTCACTTCTTCCCACACCACAGTGAGGGATTTCACTGGCAAAACATCTTCAACCTCTCCTCCTTCTCCCTTCCATTTTCCCACTCTGCTCCCTGTCATTGTAACAACTCTAAGTGAAATGTATAATTGTAATACCTTATAACTTATATCTTTCATGTTTCTCAGAACATTTCAACAGTGCCCTTTGGTTGGTATCTCATTCTTCAGAGGCACAGGCCTCCGAGGCAGAAGGAGGAAATAAGGAATTTTCATTAGTCTGTAGGATAGGTCAGTATTTGTGTCTGTCTTTTGACATTTGAGACCCAAGAAAAGAAATCTGGAAGACTGACGTTAATCATTTCACCTCTATTCAAACTGGTCACCACAGTTCTCCTTTCCATTCAGTGAAGAGGAATAGAGTACGATTCATTATGTCTATGGTAGAATGCAATGAACTGCACCTAGCTAAATGATGAGTAGCCTGGCAACTGATACCTGTATTTTAAAAGCAGAGCCAAGATCTCTGGATAGTACAAGCATGTTCTGTTCTGCTCTTTTTCTCTTTATTTTCAGTTTTATGATCTTGTATGATAAACTTAAAATTAAGTACTTTTCATTTGTTATATTTTTCAGTAAAGAAGTCCCAAGCCATACCTCCTAAGTAAGCAGTGTGTGAAGTGTCTTGTAACTCTGAGACACCTCAGCACAGCCACCGGTCTTTAGCTGGGATGAATTACATCTCTGCCTGTACATCCACTGGGATACATATCATCTTGAGGTAGTTATTCTCAAATCTGATTTGAGTCCTTTCTGATTATCTTAGTAGAGCAGGAATCATTTAGCTGTGCCTCAAAGGGTCATTTTGATTTACCTAGAGGAAACAAGGAGATAAAATAGAATCATTTCCTCCTAATTAAAAAAAAAAGGCATCTCTAACATAATTTTAATGGAATGGGAGGATGGCTATGTTTAAAGAATCATTCCCATTTGGCAGAATTAATTAGAGAGATAAAAAGTTCTGGTATAATCAACAATGGAAGATGAAATTGTATTGAAAGGCAAATACAACATTCAGAAATCAAGATATTTTCAAGGCATTAATTTGCCTTCATGCACAAGACAAAGGTAAAGAGCAGGCAGCTTCTTGGTCATAGCTTCATTTTTTTGTTTGTGTCTTTTAAAAGTTGAGGACTCGATTTCTTCTTGGTTAACTTCTTGCACAGATGTCAGCTTTGTAGAACAGGTCAGTAAAAACAAAACAGTAAACTGAAATGTAAAGGAGGAATATCTTTAGGGTTTACAGCATTGTTGTGACCACCTCTGAAGGGCAAATTCAGCTCTACCTGAGCTGCATTGGGCCTGACATTATATCCATTTCCAGGAGAATTTTTAATAAGAATATTTTCTGGTTATTCCAGTATTGTCATCTTTTCTTAAGATAGCTGAACAAGAAATATAAACAGCAAAAAGCACCACCAAAATAATGAAAAGAGGAAGTAAAAAGTCAGAAGGAAAAGAAAGAAAACTCCAAGTGGAACCGAGAACATGATTTCAGACTGTTTATCCAAGACTGAAGGCCATGTGTTGAGTGTCCCAGTGGCTTGACATTTTATTACAAGTAACAAATATCTTGTTCAGGAGGAGCAGCTCAAAACTGACTCACTGCCTGCTTCTCATCTCACAGCACTCATTAACTGATGTAGCTCTCTTAGTACAGGATTGTGCTTACGTTACACAAAAGCATGAAGTTTGAAGCCATGCTTGTTGTCTAAATGTCAGCTTGCTGCTTGATTGAGTGAATTCCTGTGTTATTCAAAGAAACAGCTGCTCTAGGCCTTACTCACTGATGGGAAGTGGAAGGAAAGATGGACTATGAGTCTAAAAGTGGCTGCAATACCTGTATTGACTGTTTTGATAAACAGGTTTCTGAAGGTGGATGTGCCTTCAAGTCCCTGGTGCTCAGTCCAGTCCAGACATGTGCTGACTTCAGCTGAATTGTGCCTCATTTCTCCACAGAATTATGATGGAGGTTGCAGACTGACTATTGATGGATTTTACGTATACTGTCTACCTTCTGCATTGTGAATCCTGCATTTCTGCACACAGGCACAAGCCATTAACAGTCCAAAATATTCCTAGATAAGGTCCCCTAATACACCCAAAAATTTACTCGTGCAGTCTCTAAGTGGAAATTGTATATTTTTCTCAAGCTGCCTCTTTGATAGTGCCTCTGAAGTATTGATTGAACTTGCTTAGATATGAAGCATTGTGCTTTCAAAATATCCAGAAATACCCAGTACTGAGAAGAAAAAGAGAGTTAGGATAAGACTAACACACAATGTGTGTCACAATACACATTTACTGACACATGTGAAACTATTTCCTAATTCAGGTCTGTGACTGTTCAAAAATTAACATGATGAGGGTATGAAAAAAGCCCCAGGCATCTACTGTGCTTGTAGATTTAGTCCCCATGTCCTTGTACAGAGTAAAGATTGCCTAGACAAAGCAGTGTGTTGGAGCATATTGGTCTGTTCAGTACAGAGGCAGTTGCTCACTGAGATGGATGAATTTCTTTCCTTGGATACTTCCAAAACTCAGCTTCACAAAGCTATGAGCATCCTGATCTGTTTTTGAAGTTAGCCATGCTTTGAGGAAGAAGCTGGCCTGGGGTGACATTTTCCTATTTACTCAGAGTCAGATTATCAAATGTATCTGTTGACCATCTGCCCCTTTGGGCAAGGCAAACTACCAGCTTTTCCACAGCTCAGCCTGCCACCTCAGACATTACTTGTCTCTGAGCTTATACAGACTCACAGGCAGTGCTCTGCAGCAACCTACTGAGGGTTAAAGGCCCACAAAGGTGTAGGTAAGAGCCTTACATAATTTGTCTGATTTTAACAGACAGCTTCAGAAAACTCTACTAGCATCATTGTCTGATGGTGCCATCAAACAAGAAAAGAGATAACAAAGTTCTCCCTCCAAAAAGTACATGTACTTAGTTGCATAAATGTTGCAGGATGGAGGAATATGAGCAGAAAGAAGAGTTGGGAGGGGGACAATATGTCTCACAGAAAGGAGACGGAGTACCTAAGTAGGTGATCTGGAGGGAAACAGAGGAAAAAGCCCTGTCAGGGTCCCAGCTGGGACTCATTCTCCCTGTAAGTAAAAGTTTAGATTCAAGGATAAAATTTTCCAGCAGATTATCAGGAGACCAGAGCTGAGCATCACAACATTTTTAATACCTTTAAAGAGTTGGTCTCCTGTGGCTTTTACGTAATATCTGCACTAAACATATCATCCACTTTACAACCAGCACATTAACTTCTCCACTAGCAGAAACCAGTTTATCTTACACATTATCTCTCTTCCAGCCTCTGGTATCCTTTCCTGCTGCATTGACACAGCTAAAGAAACTGCAGTAGTATGTTAAAAACATGGTAAATACTATTAAACAAAAGAATTTATTAAAATGGAACAGATTGTTCAAAAAAGCTTCACTGGCTAGGGTTAGCTGAGGTACAACCTTATGCTCTGCAATACTGATGTAGTTTCTACTGGTTTTGTAGCTGATTTACTTTAGATGGAGTTATGTTACTGAGACAAAAATAACTGAGTGGAATTTTAAATTAATTCAACAATCTCCCATGAACCATATCCTGGTCTAGAATTGCTCTTAACTAAGTCCTTGATTTCTTTCCATTCACTACTCCAGATAGCGGAATCATTGCTTTTTATTGTACCAGAAGAGGGATCATGAAATAATTTATAACAATAATCAATCTTCTGCCTAGCCTGTCACAAGTAATCCTCTGTTAACAGAAGTGAGTTTGTGCTGGAGACTGTCTTTGGGGGATACTGTTATGTGGCATATTCTGAGTCTGATCTACACAGTCCACTTAATTGCAATCTGATCTGAGGTCAGGATAAGTCAGAAGTTAGACAATGTTCAAATAAGCCACATCTGCCCTTTAATTGTTTTTTCAAGTGTCCATGTTTTGTTTGAATCCTTACAGGAGCTTTTTTCTTGCTATCTCTTTTGCTCAGATTCTGAATATAACAGTTCATTATATAACTCTGCATACGATTATATGTTGGAATAAAGAAGATTTAGAAGTGCCCTGATACATTAAAGCATATTCCACAATTCAATGTGTTGCACATGTTTGTCCTTATGCTTTTACGTTCCCCAAAGCACCTTTCAACTGAAGGTTTTAAGAACAGCTTTATAGATCCACTGGAATTAATGGTGGGGAAAGTAAGTTTTCTTAGACTATTTTATTCCTTCTCCTGGGCTGGCCTATGAAATATAGATCACAGAATAAGTGACTGGGTCTGGATGACTCCCCCACCTTTCCCCAAGCACTGCAGATCAGCTGGTCAGGTCAAGCTAATTATTAAATTGACTTTTGCAATTAATCTTCAAGGCCCCTCAGGTTTTCTTGCTGCCCTGCTCAGCATGGATGAGGTCTCACTGGATCACCTGGGTCTGTTTAGAGGCAATGAAGTTATCCTTGAAGGTCCCTTCCAACTATATGATTCTAATTTTAAAAAATTCTACCATATATCAATCTGGGGATTAACATTCATACTCTTTCTGCATGATAAAAAAATAGTGTCTCTGTAGCAATATTGCTTTTATTGCACTTAATTTCCTTTTCCCTGATAACCACTCTCTGATCCACACATTCTAGAATATCTTGATTTCTCTTTCCTCAGGCAATATCTACCTCAGCACCTTTCCCTCCACCCTGTTCGTATGTCTCTAATTGAGAGGTATCAATCATGATTCTTTCAGAGAGGTATCAATCATGATTCTTTCAGAGATGGTCTGATACACAGTTTATCAAACTGTCAACTCCTCTCTACTCTTACAGGCCCACTTCTGTTGCAGATCAAGAAAATTTTGGTGCCCCAAAACTCACCTTATTGTCCCTTTTCTGCTGCTTGGTCTAAAAAATGAAGGTATCTAAGCTTACTTTGTCTTGATATAATAATAATTTTTGTATTCTTTCTTTTTTAAAGAAATGTTTACATAAGGATTTGCTTTAGGATGCCAGAGTGACTGGGGTCAGTGCTGCAGTTTGTCTGCAGTGCAGGGAGTGACATATTTGCATCACCAATGCCCTCATTAGGCCAGGTGGATTTAGAAACCCTGCATCACAGTAACTGTGCTGCTGTAACAGCTTCTCTGCTAAAGGATTTACTCAAAAATATATTACTGCATATAACTATGAATTACTTATTCTATAAATAGGAAATGCTGAAAAAGGAGAAGATGGTAATACTCTGGGTATGAGACTCAAATTTTGCCCTTCAATGAACCCAGTCATTTTATGCTTTACCAGTTAGGTTATGGCAACTCCAGGGACTTACGGTGAGATGAGAGACTTGTGCTTCATTTCAGTCAACAATTAGGGGTGGAGAGCACAGCACAGATTATGGGTAAATTTGACACCCCAATAAAAATTGACCTCCCAATAAAAATGCAATGAAAATGAAGTGGATGGAAATCACAAGCAATGCACCAGAATCTTCTCAGTTTCGTTCTTTTGGATCCATTTTTACTCTTTTTCAAACTACAGAGTTGTTCATTCAGTTGCCACAGCTAAGAAATTATTTAGAAATATCTTACTAGCTTTTGCAACCAAAGGAGTAAAATCAGCAAAGTAGGAAGGTAGCAGATTTGTTTATTAGCACAGCCTTGATCTGTTGAACTCTGGTTGTTAACCCAACACCACCTTATTAACAATGATTGTTTGTTTCCTAGGGCTATTGAAACAGCTTGTAGTGGGTTCCCACTGCAAAGCAATCTGTACTCAGGAGAATTCTCTCTTCCACCAACTCAAATCACCTCAGTGTGTGCTGTATCCTCCTTTTTCCAGCAATTAAATACCCTTGACTAGGAGGGTTTGATTCTGCAGCCAGTGACTGCTGCAAGTTCTTTGTGGTAACACATACTCCAAGGTGTTATTTACAGCAATAGCTCATATCCTGTTGGAGAAACATCTGCAGATCTTCTGCTGAGGATGAGGTGAGGTCCCCATATCTGGTGCTGCAGTGTGGGCTCGTGGGGTGAGCACAAGCAGCTGTCCCACTTCTGCTCTGCATCACAGCACCTGCAGCATCACAGCACTGCAAATGGGGTAACTGTTGGTCCTCCTGACGTTCCTATATGCCATTCACTGTTTCAGGGATGCATCTGATGATCCTGGATGAGGGAAACAGATCTCCATGATTGTAATAAGACTGCAGGGGTTTTAGAGAGGCGCTTTTTTTTCTTTGGATTTTTTTCCCAGTCCTCATCTTGGAAATGTGAAATTCGACAATGTGAAATCTTGAAGCTACCAGCAGTTTTTATAATGCAGCATCTAATCACAGTGTCTTTTTCTCTGGTGTGCATTCAGTGTCTTCTCACACACAAAACAATCAGAGGCAAGTGTATTTGATGAGTGGCAACAGTGGTTTTTTCCAGGCTTTCAACAACAAAGTTACTTTCTCTCAATCTGTTGAGTCTTTGAAGTCTGGCAGTCTCAGGCCCCACTCACATAAGAAAAAGAACTCCCACTGTGTTCGCTGAGAGCGGAATTGCTTCCCTGTGTGATGTTTTGCTACAGCAGGCACTGAAATCTGGCAGAGTCATTTTAGATTAATATTTCAGCTGTGCTGGGGATGATAGACCACACAAATCGTATTGTCTGTTGGGTAACTAGTTGAGTAGGAATGCTCTGGTATCTGAATATCTGATCTTTGGTGGTGGGTTTCACTGTGGGAGCTTTGTGAGGTGTGAGCAGGATGTGCACCAGCTGCAAGCAGCTCAACAGGTGAACTGAAACTGCACATATGCCATTGGGAGCCCCACTCTCTTTGCTTCCCTTTTGATGAGTTATGTGTTACCTACCCTTGAGAATTCCTGTGTAAAAGACACTACAACCCTGTGATGAAAGGTATTTTGATGGATTAAAAAAAGAGATCACAGTCACTTATATTCATAAGTCAAGTACCTGGTGAAAGCTCTGAGTTAATGTAATTACAAGCAGTGCAAAGAGCTCTCATGTATGAAGCACTTGCAAGCTGCCCTAAGTTAAAATAGCACTTCTTACTGACAAAGTTGCCTTTCCCCTGAAATCTCTAACAAAAGAATACTGCCTGTTTTTTTCTGAAGCAAGGATCATCATTTATTTTCTCTGTTCCCAGAGAAACTAACAGTGATTTTGAATCAAATGTAGTATAAGAGAACCTTGCAAGAAGACCTGCAAAAATGCTGAAATGTCAACAAACCACAGAGCTGAGATAAGACCACATCATGCATGGGTGGAATAGTGCTGTCACAGGCTGATCCTGGTCAGTGCTGAGGAGCCTTGGCAGTGTCAGAGCTCATCCTCCATCACACATCCCACAGAGCACTCTGCTCCTGATGTGCTCAAGCTGCTCTGAAATCTAGGGTAAAAGGACCAGCTGCAAAATTTGGAGCTACTTCATTCTCTGTACTCCTGCTGCAGGCTGGGATGTGCAAGAGATGGTCCAGGTCCAGGTCCAGGTCTGATTCGTGCTGCCAAGCCTTCTTGTAAAATACTCTTTCTGTGGCTTGCTTCCATTTCTTTCCAAGCTGGCTGCTTGTTCCCTAGTCCAAATGACTGCGGAGATGATCCACCTGCTTCTATCCTTTAATTTACAGCCAATAACTGAGAAAATTTAATAATAAGGCTCTAATAAATAACACACTCTGGGTGCTTTGCACTGGTTGAGGGAATGATGAGCCCAGTTAAACTAGGTAGTACAAGTCGACTTTTCATTGCTGGTGGAAGATGCTTGGCTCATCTGTGTTTAAAATGAAATAAGAACCTTCAAGGTTTCTTTCTTCCAAAGAAGGAATTACTTGTCTGCTCTTGGCAGTAATGGGAACAAGTGGCACAGGGGAAAAGAAAGCAGATCATTTGGCCATGGTAGATGTTTAACCTTAGCAATGAGTGAAAGCTGATTTAGAAACTTCATCTTGTGACCAGGGACTGCAGGAAAAGCTTTGTGCCCTTGAAGCATGCAGAGGAGAGGTCTGGAAGCAGGGAGTCATCCAAAGTTAATTAACAGGTAGGATTTGTATCACTGTTCATCCTTCAGCCCTGTCGGATGGGATCAATTAACAAACAGAGTCACGATCAGCAAGGCTTGTTCAAAATTACAAGAGCAGCCTGAAACACTGGATTGATGTTCCTCTCCCCTGGTGCTGGTCCTCCAGACAGTATGGATGCCTGCAGTGACTTGTGAGGAGCTCCTTCTCTGGGGAATACGCTGAGTGGGAGCACATTCACAGTCAAACTCATTGTTTTTTGTGGAGCTACTGAAATGCCAGTGACAGCAGCAGTCAGTGTTTAGTTTTGTCTGCAGCAGGATAATTGTCTTGCCATGAATAAATTATCATGTTTGAATACTAACCAAGTGGAACAACCTTTTAGGCAGATGTCAGACTTTTTGTTGTTCCTAAAAATGGCTTTATCTCTGGCATGAGCAGCTGAGTGTCTGGGGATGCCCCACATGCCCTGGTGCCACAGGAGATTCAGCCAGCATCCCAGTGTAAGTGATTTACAGGTGCAACTTCCCCTTTTGGGTCCAATGGGAAAAGCACCTTGGAAAATCTCACACTTACTGGGAAATAATTTGCCTGATGTAGTAAGAAGCACCTTTGACAAGGTGGTGCTCAGCTAAGCAAGATCTCCCCATCTGGAGAGCACTTGTGGTACAGGTCCCCAAGGATTGATGCAAGAGCTTAGCTTGGAGCATGTCCTTCATGCAGCTTTTTGCACAGCTCTGCCACCATCCCTGTCAGCTGCTGCTGTGGTGACAGCTGTCTTAATAATTTGTGGTCCAACCTGGTCCATCAGCTCCAAGTACTGATCAGACTGTGCATCCCCATCTGACTTCTCAAACCATTAAATAAAAAGTGGAAACAATAAAGCTAAGCTATAAAATTTCAGTCCCCAAATAAAACATATTTAGGAAGGGCAGGAAGTTCTTGGAAAAAAAGATGTTTTGGGATTTGGCTTGAGGGGATGCAGGGGCTCCTCAGTCACTGAAATATTAGAGGTCCTCATCTTGGAAATGTTTGTTGACTACAAACATACTTGTTCTCAAACTTTTCCCTTTTCTCCACCTGCAAAAACTTTGGTTTTACAAACTAGAAGACCCAGACTAAAGCCCAGGGACTCAGTAAAATGTATTTGGCCTTTCCATCTTTCATCTCTCCGTCACAGATGTTACAGAAAAAAAAAAACAACACCAAACTGCTGGCAAAGCATCCTAGCTTCCCTTTTCAGGGTGGGAAATCATCCAGGTCCAAATCCCAAACAAATTGAGGAGCTAATAAATTCCTGTTTCTTGAACACACGTATTTGCTTTGTCCTCTAAACGTCTATCCTGGTGGCAATGGGCATTGCTGGTAAGAAATGCTGTTGCAAGATCACACAGACAGCAGCGCATTAGGCAGATACTCAGCTCTGTTATGGGATTACCATCCTCTTGGGAGGGGAAATCACAGTGCTTGGCTTTGAAGCCCAACTTTCATGTTGTCACATTTCACACATCCAGCCCATAAGTGCTCCTCACAAGTTGCTACTCCAGCTTCTTGTGCTAACAACAGAAAGAACTGGCCACAGTACATCAAAATCCACCTATACTTCTAAAGCAATGAGCAAATCATCCTTGTGGTCATAGCTGTCAATGGGGTAACTGCATGAGCTACACCCTACCAGGAATCAGTCAAAACAGAGCCTGCAACATGCAGTTTCCAAAAAAAAAGATAATGAAGGATAGGAAATCTGCAAACTGAGCAGAACGAGATGACTTTCCCTAATCATTTGGTTAAGAAGCTACTTTTCTTTTTGTTGTTTACTTAATGTATTGAATTTTCTGTATGGTAGTTGCTGCAATTGTTTTCCAAGGGTTTAAAATAGCCTTTGAAGCTGCTGTAAAGTAATACTGTGAGTACCAGGTCGATCAAAGGCAGAGCTACTCTCTTGGGTGAAAATGTTCACACAGCAAGAACCAAGAAGATAATGATGGTGTCATCAGGCCACAGGATTTTGAGAGATTCTTTGTATAGTGATTTGGTGAGGTTTTATAGCAAAGGCTAATTAAAAGTTCATCACACAGACCAAACGCAGCCAGTGCTTATTTGCGGTGTATTCATATTGACAGGACAATGCTTTGCCAGTATCTCACAACTGTGTGCTTTTATCTCAAGCGGATTAACTATCACTTATCTGTCAAGGAAAAGAAACATCCCAAAGAAATAAGTAAACTCAAGAGGGAGCTGTCCTTATATTTGTGTTCTTTTCTAATATTTTCTTGAAATCTGTTAGACAAGTTGCAGTGCGGAGTCAAACAGCACGGACCAGCATGCTTTGAGCATGACAAAACTGTTTGGATTTTCTTGTGTCTGAAATCAGCCCCTCAGTCCAGTGAGGGCTTTGCAGATGCATGTGAGCAAGGTGCTTGGACCAAGGATGAAGTTTCATGGGGCATGGCCTCCAAGCCTGGCAGCTGGACTGACTGCAGATAGCAAAAGTGGTTGAAGGAATCCTTCTAAGAAGTGAAACTCCAGGATGGTTTTCTGTCTAGGTTCAGGGAGCAAGACACACTGAGATGATTCCAGACAAGAATTTAACCGGAAGCAGGTTGCAGAGAACAATGAAGAACTGGATTAAAAGGAAATCACGGGAGGAATGTGAAAGCAGTGCAAAGGTACCGTTCATGTAGCAGTGTAGGCACCTGGGGAGTTCTCAGTCTATATTTTTGATAAATTTATATATATATTGCAGAATTTCTTAGTCTAAAGCGACTCTCAATTTTGCCCATTGATGGATGTCAAATTTTGATGCATGCCTCTCTTTAATGATATTTGGGGAAGAGGTCTTACAGCAAGTACAGATATCACCTAAAAGTCTGACACATTTGCTGTGCCTGAACAGCAAGATGCAGGGTGGGGATGGACCTGTAAACTGGAGGTGGTTTCCTTCCCCTTTTTTCAGCCTCCCCTTTTCTCCAGCTTCTGAGCCAGCAGTTGCATATAGTAGAAGAGGGTGAGAGGAGTATCAGCCACCAGTGCAGCTAAAGGGGGAGGTATTGCAAGTATCAGTGTCCTCCTGAGCTAGCAGGTCAAGCACAGCCCTTTTGAGAAGCTGCTGCAATATGAAAAAACATTCTGTGTTGTGATGAGCAGGCAAAACAGAAAGAGCATGTTGCTGGAATTAGCCCACAAACTATCTGCCTGTGTCATCAGAAAGAGTTCAGCCACTGCCACTTTTCTGTCAGTGGGAGACAGGGAGATCTAGAGATCTTCCCAGCTTGCTCCTAATGAAGGTGGCATCTGTGACTGCCATGGAGAGTTGGAGCCATTGTAGAGTCATTCAGGAAGCAAATTAATAAGCTAATTAACTCTATTGGGTTTGTTGACTACATGCAGAAGTGAGTAAAAGACATGCAGTCTGGAAGATGTTTGCAAGTCATTCTTTCTCCATCAGAAAAATGTGGAAAGTTGCTGTCTTCTTGCTTTTGAGGTAGGAACTTAATTAGAAAGTGGAAGGGTGTGGTGATTGTCATATATCAAATGTCTGTGAGTCAGATCTGGAAACAGATCTTGGATTGAGCTCTTTCCCAGTCACAAGTAGCTGATAGAAAATGTATAATTTAGTCTGGAAGGAGACAGCACTCTGTGCTTCAGAGCTGAAAGCAAACAGGCTAAGCCAAGCTCATAAATATCCCTTTTAGAGTTCACAGCTACCACACAGTCCAATGAGGAACTCCTCCAAGCAATCAAAAGCCACTCCTTCAACTAAGGTGTGAAGGAAACAAATTCTTACATCACCTTATCAGGGTATTTGTTTCTTCCAAATGCAGAACTAATTTTAATACAGCCATTAGTCAGTAAGAGACCTATCTGCCGGATGCAGTACCAGTCACATGCTGGGAGCACGGAATATTCTGGAGAAGGCAGGGCAGGGCCCCTGCAGATCCTACTGCCTGCACAACCCCAACCAAACCCCCTTCCCAGCAAACACCTCTGAAGCACCAGCAGCTGTAGTGTTACAAAATATTTTTGTGTTTTGTGGAACAATCTGGTGCACAGAGATGGACATTTGATTTATTACATTCCATGTAGGATGGAATCCATGTAGGATGGATACAGTCTCATCTAACACATGGCAGAATGGTGATAGTTAAGCACGAAAGGCCTCCAGGATACATTTAGGTTAGGAATAAGATTCACAGGTATGGATAATGTATTCCTTCTTCTGATACTTCCTTAGTATGTCTTTTCTTTGTGTTCAAATTAGAGTGGAAGTGGAGGACATCTTGCAATTCATGAAAATGCCAGGACTGGCTGGAAATGGTGTACTGTGTGCGGTGTAAAAAGGGACATCTCCGATGTGTAGGTGTAATGGTAGAGAGAACCTCAGGAACTAAATCTTCAGATAAACTAACTTCTGAAGCTATGGTCACATGAACATTGACAGTGCCTTCAAAACTTTTCTGAGTAGGAAAGAAATCTCTTAACAGGTAAAAACTCTTCAACTTATGCAGAATCATAATTATTTTCAAAAAATACCTCCCCATATCCGGGAGATACAAACTATCTCATATCAGACTTAAAAACCACGAAGAATTGAGTCTGCCAAGAGGCACAAAACTGTTCTCAGATGGACAATAACTGCAGGATCAAGATATATACAATCAGTTTTGGAGCTTTTCTGGCACCTGAAAACATGTGTCCATCAGCTAGGTTATCAGAGCAGCTCCCCAAATTTGTTTTAGGAGAGGATCAGACATGCTGCCCCATTCACAGCAAAAGCAAACAGTCCCCAACCAAAGTCACAGTGGGAAAGAAGAGGGACATACTTTCTGCCAAGGGATCCCTGCCAGTGCCAAAAGGCCACATGGTCTCACAGTCTCCTGAAAGAGTTCTAAGTTGCAGATGTGTGTAGTTCATCTGAACAGCCCTTGTACCAGCCTGCTCCTGCACGCTGTCAGGACACTACTCTGTGGTATGAATTGCAGAAAGCTACGAGTTTTGGAGAAAGCTATGAGTTTTGCAGAAATTACTCTGCAGGTGACAGTGACCGTGTCCTGGCTGCCACAGCACAAGTTTGAACTTGAAACATCATCCTCCAGCAGTCTCAGGACTGCATCTTGCCAAGGCCAGGGCTGCTTGGGATGCTGCCATTGTCCCGTCTCTGCTGGGTGTCTCTGCAGCATCAGTGCAGCTTGGTGGGAACTTGACTTGCAAAGAAATAAGATGCTGCTTTTCCCTGTTTCACTCAATGGACAGGACATGGGAATTAGAAATGGCATATTTTTATCCTGTTCTTTTTTTATCTTGGGCTAGTTTCATCTCCTGAGTTGTAGTTGCAGTGGATGTAAATCTATGCTTGAAGTTTCCCCAGGATTTTTTGGTAAGCTAGGATGTTACAAGTAGGAAATAGTTGGCAATGAGTGCTCTGCATGGCTCCATCCTTAATACCTAATGAATCTAGTAATCATTTATCACTATGGTATTTTTCAGATGAGCACAAATAAGTAGCCAGATTTCAGCAATAAGGATGGGATAGCTTTTACTTAAACAGGAAAATGTTGGGGGTTTGTTGCTGATTTCTGTTGCAAAAGTCAGGAACAGCTAGTGCATTCTTTGGGAACTGCTACACTGCAGAGTGAGATAAGGGGGGTTTTTTGTTGTTCTATTATCTATATGGGAATGCAAGATTGTCCAACAAAGTCAATAATCATCAGAGGTTTTATTGTCATCTGCCTGGTCATCATGTAGCCAGATCAGTGCTAACAGCTCTTTTCTGGTCTTACCATAGGAAATTCAACAAGATGTGGCAAACCCCTTTGTGGGGAAGGGGTGGAGAGGGTACTGGTTCCTTGTAGCAGCTGCTAGCTGAGCTCAAAACTTTTGCTGCTTCTTAAGAATCTCCAAACTGAACCAATAGAAATGACAGAGGTGTAAATGAGTAGATATTTATCTCAGGAGCTCAGTAATCTGTTGGTGGTGTTTTTTTCAGTGTTGTCTGCTTTCATAGGATGCTCTGACAGCAATGATTTTCCATCACTTTCCCTCTGTTAGAGTGATAGATTTCACATTTCTGCTCCTCAGTAGCACTAATGCTACTCCCTTCTGACTCATGTAATAATGTTTTATAAAGATTTAATTTTGCCATACTTGCAAATATGCCTGGAGGTTTCTTTTCCACAGACAACCATTCCTCTTCTAGTGCTTCACATTGTATCTTCATTAGGTTCTGCTTTTTATTTTCTCCTGAAAAGTAGATGTTCAATTTCCTTTCCTCAGATGTTCTTCAGCTTTATCACCAGAACCAGGCAGAGGTCCATCTTTCCTCATTACCTAGTCTCTACCACTGTGCTGCTGGACATCTGCTGGTAGCACTTATTAACCTGTACAATTAATTTTGATGCAAAGTTTTGCCTCATGATTGACAATTGCAGCACATCCACCTGCAGCAGTGGCCACATGCACAGGTGACACCAGGCCACAATTTCCTCCTTCTCCTGAAATGTCATTGTTCGGATGTTGAAAGGAGGAAGATTTTGGCACTAATGCATGTTTTCAGGCTAGACCTGTCTTCAGTTTGGTCAGCACAACTCTCTACCATGTCTGTCCCTCATCACCCATCTTGATGTGCCCTATCAGCTACAACTAAAGCTTAGAGTAGGACAAGGAATGCCCAACTTTCTCCACAACATTACATCATGGGACTCTACTCCTACTCTGCTTCTTGAATGCCAACAGGCAGCAATTTTTTCTATAAAAATCTGACTCAGAGTATGTGAAACTGGGCACTTAGAAATTATTACACCCCAAATTTGTGTCTGTGTTCTCTCCGTCTTCCAGGTTTGCTCACCAGAAGCGTAACATCTGCTCCTGCTTGAGAAGATTTTTTGGATGCAAAAAGCTGTATTTATTGTGGCAAGCCAAATGTTGCAAAGCAGAAGGTCTCCTTTTGGATCAGCAGTGATAGGCTGTTATTTCCAAACATTTTTGGGATTCCTGGATAGCCTTCCCACTACAAGAACACAATCTAATAACCACAGCTCTTCTGTGGTAGCACTCAGCTATTTAATGAGCTATTTGTGGTCAGAAATCAATTGATAAAACTCCAGGTTGTACCAGCTGGCTTTAAAATCGAGCCAGCATAATTTCAGACATCTGGCATCTGTATGAGCATCCCAGAATTGAGTCTTCTATATTTTGTCTCTTCAAGACTTACTGACAGCTCTACCTCTCCAGCTATTTTGCAGCCATCTAGAAGATCATGAGATGGTATTTGGTTTAGCTTTGTCCCATAAGACAGCACTAATTTGCTGAGCCTACATGTGCTAGGCAGTTTAAGAGCTGTGGAAGAGTTAGCTTGCTTGTTTTTTGGCTACATGGAGCTCTTTTTTCTCTGGACTGCAGGGCAGAGGTAAGGGGACCTCTGTGTTCATTGATGTGACAGGCTCAGGGATGGTCATGTTGCTGGGTACTGAAAGCCCCAGGGGCAGCAAGGGTGAAGGAGATAGATTTTTGCTCTGTGATGCAAGAGACAAAAGGGAACAGGGTCCTCATCCAGACTCAGATCAAGTTTTGGAGGAGAATCTCATTTCTACCATCTTGTTCCAACATTGCTGCTGCCACAGTGTACTTGCAGCTGGGCCACAGCTTAGGCTTGATCCTGGAGCAATGCAGGAAAACCCTCCAGCAAGGGCAAAGGGCTCAAATCACAGTTCAGTGCCTCACACAGCCAGCCCATGACAGCAAGGGCAAATGAGCAAAGGACAGATGGACACAGCAGCTGCAATGTAGCACTGGAAAAAAATGAAAACTATTCCTTTTGTGGCAGCCACAACATACTCCAGTTGTCTCCCACCTTTTGCACTGAAGTAATTGTATTTGTTCTCACTAGAGCTTTGAAATTGCAGTTCAAAAATTCATGCCATGGTGAGATGCATTAGGAGAAATAGCATTTCCCTGAAAAAGAAGTGGTTTCACAGGAATGTCCCCCACAAGCTGTGTAAGCACAGACTGTGCCAGATGAAGGTCCAGCACAGAGAGATATGAGATGAAGGAGGACTTGAGAGTGCTCAGTACCTTTCCACATCACTGTCCTGCATTGTTGCATTAAACAAATCTAGATTCAACCATGTAATTCTCTTCTTTCTTATTCACATTAAATATATTACTAAAGAAAAATGGCATAACAGTAAAATCCATCCAGTGTGGTCCTTTGTCACACATCTAGCTGTAATATTATTGCTCACATAAATTAGTAATTTAATTATATGCATTATATAGTAAGAACATAAAATTCAGAAGAAATACACAATCCGTTGAATGGAGTGGGGTGGGATACTTCAGTTTGCCTTTAGCCATCTGCCTGTAACAGGAAGTGGAATGAAGAAGAGGCCCTTTTTAGTGCAATTCATCCCACTCAACACAAGTCTCAAAGCTTTTCAAATGTAAAATATTTCCTCTATGGAAGATCCAATGGTGTCTGTTTTTCAGAATAATGCAGTTACCTCTGTTGTAGGCCAAAAAGGAAGACACAATCTCCTTCTAAAGCCTTAACAGGCTAGGTACAATCAGCACCACATAAGTTTCTCCTGGCATTGACCTCTGAGAACTATGCATATGCCTACATTTCTGTTCCTGCATCCTAAAATTGGTGGAATCATCAGCATTTCTAAGATTTTTTTTTTTGTCTTGATGCTTTTAAAATTTGCATAGGCTCCTAGCACTTTTTCTGAGCAGAGGATGATGGAAAATATTTTCTCAAATGTCACCTTTATAACAAGTCTAACCATGAATGAAGCTAGATAAGTTCTCTATAGCTACTTCAAATTCATAATCACTCATTATAAAGTGGAGTCCTTCAGTTATCAGACCTTGTTCTGCGTCATGCAGCATTTTCTGTGATCTTATGTAGGATAAAGATTTTTACTTTGACAACTGTGTCGGGATTTATTCCTTGTGTCCTTTAATCCTTCATGATTTGTTCCACTCTGCAGCCTTTCTCTCTTCTCATCTCTTTCCCTCTGCTCATCAGGCAGCAGGATTCTCCCTGTTTCTTCTCCTTTACAAGGATCACTTGCTACCACAGTGCCTGTATCTGAGCCTTCATTCTCCTGATCCCTCTCCAGCATCCTCTGGCACTTTCAAACTGCAGCTGAAAAAAGATCTTTCCATTTCTGCTTTTACCTCTCCTTGTCACCTCATTTAGAAGTGTGTGAGACATCCTTACAGAGCAAAGAGATCCCACTGAAAGGCACAGGATAAATTCAGTGCATGACACCAAATGAAACAATTTAGCTTTAGATATTTTTTAATAAACTTTTTCTCTCAAAATTGCACCATTACAGGTCATTGGAAAATGGTTCACATGATTCATTACAAAACTATGCAAGACTGAACTGTACATTTATCTCTCTATACAGATTTTGCTCTAAACATTTCATTACTTGTCTGCAGTAATAAATACTTGACTGACAAATCAGTTTCTACATAGATTTAAGGAATTTGCTTTCAAATTCAATTTTAGGTGCAGCATCATACTTTCATTGTCACTAACACCATTGTAGTTTGTTAATGATAATGTACATTAAGTCTGTGTCTAAATGATCAGCCAAAGAAGTCATTAAAGTATGCTGAGAGAGCTCCAGCTTCTGAATCAAATATTTACATTTTTTTTTGTAAAATGGATGAGACATTAATAAATTCTATATGCCTGGCTTTTATTTTTAACTTAGTATGTGCTTGGTTACAATGAGAGACATAACCTATACTTATCCTATAACTAACCTTTCACTGATTGCACCTGGCAGTGTGTAAATGAAGAGCACCAAGAAGATAACAAGAATAAGCAGAATTATACCAATGATGATGTACTTCTTGTAATTTCTCCAGATGAGGTGATACAAACACTTGAAAGGATTTACAAACCAAGAGAAGGATGTGTCAGGTCGGCTAAAGGGAAAGAAAGAAAAAGAGAAAAACTTTTGTAAAGGCAGATCCAGGTTGTTTTCCACTGTAAAATGTGTACTTGTGTCTAAAAAGGACCTTTAACTCCAGGGAACTTGCTAAAGAGCCTAGAGAGAATTTACGTGAGTTTCATGTACTATGAGGTCACTCTTCTTCCCTCCATCCCTGAAGTCCTGCATACCACTAGAAATGAAATTTGAATTCACATGTCATAATTACTCCAATTTGAAACATGGAATTCAAAATTACAAACAAAATTGTGATAAATCCTAAAGAAGAAATGCAGACATCTTGAACTTGAGCAGAAAAATCTTTCTAATGATTGCATGAAATTTAGCATTGCAAAAGGAGTAATGAGCTACTACAAAAAATCTTTCTCAGAGAAAGTCATGGTGCTGTAGTGCTGGCAGTGCCAGCTCCAGGCTGGCATGTGGCCCAAAATGGCATATTTTCAGAAGGAGTTTGAAATAGGCCTCCTGAAAGCAGGAGACAAAGTAAGCCCAAGAATCTAGGTAGTTTGCCTGGATAGATAGAAGGAAGAACAGACACCTTCACTTGCTGGTGACTATATGCACTTCACCGTCCTACGTTTTGTTCAAATTATTCCCCACAACCTATTGTATCCATAATCAGGAGTTTCTTCACTTTCTGTGACAAAGGTGGTTGCATACAGAGAGCAAAGTTCTTGGGAAAAAGGTTGGCATGGTCTCTCCTCTGCCATGCCACCCAGCTTGGGACATCACTATGCCCCTGAATTCAACAGGTCTATCCCTACAATGAGCTGAGGCAATATCCATCAGCTCTGTACGGGATGCATCACTTGGTGTGGAGCAACATTAACACGAGTAAAATTGCGTCCAAGTTGTCCTTTTTATCCAGTGACACTGTAAATGTGCAGATGGTGCAGCAGTAAGGAGAATAAAAGTAATACTGAGGGTCACAAAAAGCAACTGTCATGTCTCAGTCCCAAAAGCTGTTTAAGGAATTCAAACAATGTCTGAGTCATCTGGAAAATTCATCATTCTGCAAGTGGAAGTGTTTGCCAATGTGACAGAAAGTCTGTAAATCTAAAAGGTCAATTGAATAACTTTTAATTAAAGACTGAGGTGGAAATGACTAAGAAATAAATCAACAGAGAAGCCCTCCAGGTTAAAAGGAGTGATGAGAAAATCGGTACTTTAAAGAGCAAAACTTACTTTATCACAGATTTGAGTACCAAAGTAATTTGTCTGCATGTTCTAACTATTTAAGGGCTTTTCATAACCTTTAAAAACAGAGCAAAAAAAAGGCAGACTGTTGCTCATTTACTTTGTTTTCTTTGCACCGTAAGCAATAGAGTTCAGTACCAGTTACAGCAGAGTACTGGTTATAATAGAATGCGTCTCTGTCTTGAGTACCCTATTTTGATCAGCGGAGATGAAGAGATGGATAACCTCATGGTGCTCTGGCCAGCAGGAAATTGCATTAATAATTTCTCTTTAGTTTCCAGACACTTAATCTTTGAACACCTTTTTTTGAGTGCATTAAGGACTCTGCTGCTAGGAGCTCCGAGAAGATAATTCATTTTTGAAAATAACTTTTTAATTTAAAAATCCAATTATGCACAATAACCTAAAAATTTCTCTGCTTCTCTGTATGAGACTACATGATTAGAAAAAAAAAAGGTGAACCTACAGTACTGGAATATAACTATGGAGGTTCTGAGATCCACTTCTTTCTGAAGAGAACTCATTTGAAGTGCATAAAACAGTTATCTGTTANATGGAGGTTCTGAGATCCACTTCTCATTTGAAGTGCAAGAAACAGTTATCTGTTATCTCTCAATTGACTTGATGTATAAACCTTATATTCCATGCTCAGGAGCACTGAGCTTGTGAACTTTAATCCCAGACTCATGGAACTGAGGAACTCACTGTCTTCAGCTATTGAATTGATGTTTTTCCCAATAACAGTTTACCTAAAATAGCATTTACTATCCACATGCTGATAGAGCTTTGGCAACCATAGGATTTACTTTGCCTAATTTTAAAACATAGATGCCTAACCTGGGCTATCAGCATGTGGAGAGAGAGTTCCTTATGGAGGACAAGGAACCTCTCTCAAGCTTCTATCTTAAGATAAATGTATTAGGTATTTCAGATGACTCCCTCACCTGTACTTAAGCAGCTACATAGAAAAGGAGCCTGAGTGGCTTGCTTCTGAGCTAGTTAACCTCATGTGAGACTAACCTTACCCTAATTTTAATTTAATAGAGCACACATCTCAATTAAGAGTAGAGCTGGTTTGATACGTATATTATCTATGGATTTCATCACCAAAATCTCGATAAGGTCATAGATGAGGCTCTTACTCAGTGCACTCTTGCACTCTTACTCAGTGCAAGACCTGGAGGAACTTCGTGGCTGGGACGAAATACCTCCAGGCTGGCTGTACAGCAGAGGAGGGGCAATCAGGCTAGTGACAATCTTTTGACCCAACAGTATACCCTAGAGGTGAAAAGAGGGAGCCCTGGAGCCCCAGGTTGCTCGGGGTGTATAGGTTGGGCTGATAAAAATGAGAGGAAAATGAGAGGGTGTATTTGCACATCCTGATGATGATCTTCTGGGTGTGTAATCTTTTTGTTACACACTATATTCCCTCTTAAAACTGTTCAGCCTGGTTGCCTCCCACTAAGTGTATTTCAGAGCTATTTAGTAGCCCTTTAGTTTTCATTATGGGAGTCTTTCAGAGTGACATCTGCCAGATATAGCTCATCCTGCCACCGGGTAAAAAAAGATGTTAGATCAAATGATTGATTGAAGTCCTTCCAAAGCTAATTTTCAACAAATCTAATGCCTCAAATTTTCAGAATAAATTTAGGTGGGATACTGACAATTTCATCTTTTTGCTGTTTTCTCCTTTATCCTGTTTATCCTGACATATGTATCAAACCAAAAAATTAAACAGAATGTGCAATGATTAACATCATGATATGCAAGTGATTTTTAGAAGTTTTGGTAGCAAGAAATCTAACATCAATTTCTCTCTTTTTTTTTCTTTCTTCACCAAATCTAGCTCACTACTTCAGCAGAACAAAGTACTTGAGCCAAAATAGATTAAAAGTACTTATTTACTGAATGCATAAATCTCAGTTAATTTTTTTTTCCATGTAACAAATACTGAATAACAAAATACACCTTTCAGTATCATCTGCCTTTTTTAAATCACTTAAAATCTCCTAATTAAAAATTCTCATGATGAAAAATAAGCATCTTCATTCTGAAGTACAAATATAAGAGGCAGATTTTTTAAAGTCGTATTATTCTTGTATGATCTGGTTTTTATGTTTTACGTGCCTTTTATCTGCAAGTAATTGATTTATGCAAAAAGAACTAGATGCATGTAGATGTAAGTTTTACACTGATACATAGCATCTAAGACACCTTGAAATATACACAGACAATTCTTAGAATCATAGAACTGTTTAAGCTGGAAAAGATCCTTAAGACCATAAAGTCTAACCATTAATCTGACACTGCAAAATCACCCCTAATCCATGTCCCTCAGCATCACATCTGCACATCTTTTAAATACCTCCAGGCATGGGAACTCAGCCACTTCCTTGGGCAACCTGTTCTAAAGCTTGGTAACACTTTCAGTGAAGAAATTTTTCCTAATATCAAAAAAATTTTCTTGTTTCCTAAAACTAAGACTCAGTCTCCTAACGATCATATAAAATAACATGGTCACAGGAATATATTTCATAAATTCATTTTAAAGCACTTAAACATTAATGGCTTATAGTTACCCTCTTAGCATAATAAATATGATCTGTCTGACCAAACAGATGTTAGTAACATGCAAGTGATAATGGTTTAAGAGGTCATCACATGGAAGGTGAGCAATGAACTGAGCCCACATGTGAACTGTAGCTGAGCACAAACATGCAGCAGTGCAATTTACTTGGGCTTCCAGATGAAGGCATTTCAGCTGTCCTAGAGGCTGTTGTCAGCTTTGAGTGCCAGCAGCCAGGCTATGAGTAATTTGGAAAAATGGCTTGTTCAAGGATACAGCATGAAAGAGGAGAAAATCCAGAACAGGATTAAGGAAACCTGCTCTTCTCCATCAACTGAAAAATATTCCTGACCCAGCTTGTTTAATGAGTATGGTCCTACTCACTTGGGTTTTTCCAAGGGCTCTGGCTCCTTTCGAGCTTTGCCAACTGGATTCTTCTCAGCTTCTTCTGCAGTGACTAAGTGAAACTCAGCTTCCACCTTGCCCTGGATCAGAGAGACCAAATGTAAGCATCCAATCGTGGGTTATTATCACTAAATCACAGCAGGGCTCAGCCTGTGGAGAAATAGTGGAATGAGCTGAGGGCAAAGAAAATTCACTGAAGAAAATAAGATGACATCATTGCAGTTAAAGAGAAAGCACAAGGGAAAATCCAGGCACTAAATTCCTGGCTTATGCTAAAGGATCATGAGGAAAGACAGGTAGGACATTTTGTTCTGGATGCACAAGCATATTTTCTGACTCCTAAATATAACATAATTAATCTGAAAAGACCCTTCTTCTACCTGTCACAAATCCTGGTACAGCTGAATGACCGAAATGGAAGCTGCACTGCTGATATAGATGAAATATATTCCGTCAAAGGGGGAAAATTGAGCTTGTCACAAGGCCTGGAGCAGGTGAGATGTGTGGTCTCAGCTCATGAAAGGAAGATGGTTTGAAATGAGATCTGCATGCAGAAAATGTCATACAGTCCCAGAGCTCTGCTTAGGCTTAAAGAATAGCAGTCTGGCAGGTGGATTCAGAGTCAATTTTCTTGATGGATGGCCAAAGATGATGCCTTGAGCTGTGACTAAACAACAACTTTGTTGAGCTCACAAAATGCTCTGCGGTCATATGACCACATCAGCTTTGGTTTTCCTAAACTAACTTACACAGCTCTGCTCCATTCTATGCCCAAAAAACCATGCACAGAGTTAAATGTTGGGATGTACTTCATGGCTAGGTACATGCACTCCACCCAGGAAATAGAGGAGCAGATCTGTCTTTCATTTACTCTGAGGATTCCGGTATTGCTGTAGCAGTGCAAAGGAGCCTTAACCATGCGATAGAATGGAGAAGCTGTGTTAAACCTGAGAATCACAGTATAGCTCCAGATTATACAAAGAAAGCACTATGACATTGTATAGAGATGCTGCAGTGGAAAACTCTGAGATGGGTACATGCTGAGTGACATTTACACACTGCCTCTTGGCAAGCCTTGTTATGCAGGAGGCTTCAGATAAATGAAAATTTAGTGTCATCATTTATATTCTTCTGTGGAGGATACTTCTCATACATCAAGTAGAATTTGGAGGAAGCTGTTACTTTATATTATTCCTTTATACCAATTATATTCTACCATTAAACAAAACAAAACAAGAAGGCTCAGTGAGTACACCTCAGCAGGAGGAGAACGCTTTCTGTTTCACAAGTGTCACCATCAAGCAGAATAATGGTAGACTCTACAATCTGTTCTTTTAACCTGGTTCAAGTGAGAAACAGATAATAAATAAATAGGCAGGTGAGATTCCTCCCATAATTTCCTCAGCTGAGATTGAGTTGGCTGGGAGTGTGCTGGGAGATGATCAGAAGTAGAAAGCAAAGAAAAAGAGCTCTGGCTTCTGGGATTATGTGAACCAAATCTACAGGGGACCACTGAAATTATTTGGAGGAGTCCTATGGATTGCCAGTGGTGACAGTTCAGCTAGCATATCCAAAATTAGCCTCTGTCTGTGTCAGGACCTCAGCCAGAGAAAAGCTGTTCATCTGTAGTGACCTGCCTACCGTGAGCTCCCCAGCCTTGACAAAAGGCCACCAGCCTCTGACACGCTTCTGCTGAAATATGGAGATCTTGTTTTCTTCACTTGCTGCCACAATCATGCCTAGGTCACAGCTCTTGGCTTTCTTTGCTGCTCGAGGGAATCCATTCAGGTTCAACTCAAGAGTACCTGGAGGGAGAAGAACAGATGTGAATGCATTCAAACTGCAGCTTCCAGATGAGATACATGGAACAATGCAGAAGCTTGGGCCCAAGCTTCATCACTGGGGATCTCTCTGTACTGTCAGCCATTCACTTGTATTTCCCCAGTGTTGACTCATCTGAGTTCCTCACTATTCCCTCTCCAGGAAATGTATGTTTGCAATGTGGTGCCCCAGTAAAAAACATCCAGAAGTTGGGTCTCAGCTACTGCTCTGTGTGCACCTCTACAAAGTACAGGCCTGGTAAGACCTCAGATGAAGTTCAGGCAGATCCATTGCATACATACCCAAGAAATCATCCGAAGAGAGTCTTTCAAAGTCCCACACCTGAAGCACCAGCTCAGCAGGTACTTTGCGCTCTGTCTTTTCCAAGGAAAATATGTTTTCTCTTTTACTAACCACCATTTGTTTCTCTGCTGGGAGATAGTAGAACGGGAACACAAAGCGCCAGTTGAAATTGCCCTCTCCTGTCAAGGAGTTGTAATGTACATCTGTCTCCTGCTTGTCTTCTTCCAGGCCCTTTATCCACCTGTAACAAATAGTGGAATGCACTGCAGTTACTGGGGGAGATGGAGTTGTGGTTATTATTGAGTTACAGGCATGATAATTCACTAATTCCTCACTAACAAAAGTGAGGTATCACCCCACTCAGGATTGTGTGACAGCCCCAACTCAGGGATCTCAGCTACCTCCGAGCCATGGCACAGGCTGCAGCAATGGCAAGTGATGATCAAAATTTGGGAGTGAGAATGTGATTTTTTGGTTAGAACAGACCTCAAAATACCAGTTGGCCTTTTACTGTTAGCCAAGATATCTGTCTTTTTTGGGAGATGCAAAGACTGTATCAATCTATCACCCATTACTAATCACCTGGTATTCTCTGTCAGTGTTCCAATTCTGAGTGCTCAGTATTAGAGATTAAATTGTTTGCAATTGCTGTTTTGGGTATAAATATGGTTTAAATATGCCTGGAGAAGTTTAATTTTTTTTCTTGTGGTTTCCTCTGGCTTCTGTGACAGTGTGCACAATATCTGATGTGTGACGCTACATTAAAAAAGGACAATGCTTTCCTAAACATAATCTTCTCTTCTAAAGAGCTCTACTGAGGTAATGATCCCCTGTAAGTCCCATTATTTCAAAAAGGAATTTGGAAAAAAATATAATGTCTCCAGTGCAAATTCATGTCTTGTGACAGATTCAGTGTCAATTGCACTGTCTGAACATAATGAGATTTGTGTCTTCATTATTAAGGAACAAAAACAAAAAGTAACCCACTTCTGGCTTTCCCTGTCAAGCTGCTTTGGTTTTGATAGTGATGTCCTTTTGTTATCACTCAGCTCAGCACAAAGGCTGGCTGCCTGTGCAGTTCCTCAATTTTGCCCTCTCAGAGTTACTCTGCTACTGCTCTGGGCATGTTAGTTTATTGCTAAGTTGGATGTATCTGTGTAAACAGCAGTGATTTCAGACTAGCTTCTCTGTGCAATGCTTTTCAGACCCTGTAAAGTGGAAAACATTCTCCCTTCACTGCTCTATCAGCCCCAGTGGTGCCTCCTCCTGCTCTTTGCATCTGGTCTGAAACAGGATTTTAAGAAAATTCATTTTTCCTTATGCCTAGCGCTTCACAAATTTCGATTTTTCCAGAATTTCACAAAGACACATACATATTAATTTCTCTAATAGTGGAAACACAGTAGAAATCTTAGACTGATCTCTCAACTGAGATTTCAAATACTTCCTACCTCCACTTAGGCCATAGTTTCCCCCACTCTTCTCTGGCTCCTACTCAGAAGCATAAAGTACAAAGCAATTCTCCAGACAGGGAGGTAATTACAAGAAGGAACTAGCTACCATTTCAGAAAAGAACTGGTCCAAGTGTCAGGCTTGCTTTTTGCTTACTCTCTTTTCCTTTTCTTTTCTTTATAGAATCATAGAACAGTTTGGCTTGGAAGGGACCTTAAAGATCCTCAAGTTCCAACCCCCCTGTCATAGGCAGGGACACCTCCCACTAGATCAGGCTGCTCAGTGCCTTGTCCAGCCTAGCCGTAAACACCTCCAGCAAGGTGGCATCCACAACCTTCTGGGCAACCTGTTCCAGTGTTTCACTGCCTTCAACGTGAAGAACTTCTTTCTTATCTCTAGCCTGAATCTAGCCTCTTCCAATTTACATCTATTATTCCTCTGTTAAATCCTTCCCAATTATTGATTATCCCAGTAACATCTCTCCAGCTGTGACAGACATTTTTTTGTAGCAGAAAGGAGATGGAGAACAAGCCTATGTGATGTTCTCCCCAGCATCACCATGGTCATTCAGCTGCAGACGCTCCCCACATGAAGATAGAAAGCAATTCCCACAGAAAAACACCAGATTTCTTGCTTCTTCTTTGGTCATAATTTCATTTTCCCTGATTACTTCATAACTCTTTGCACCCACATAGACTCTAACAGTTCAGATTCTGCAAGTGTTTTATTGCTTTTGCTAAACATTGTTTTTGGTTCTCTTCTGATGACAAATCTGTCTGAGCAGGAAGCAAGAACTAGTGTTATTTCAAAGTTACTTGATCTTAAGAGGAGAAAGAAGAGGTTGGAAAAAAAAAGAAGTATCCAATATAGATGAATAATTTGGAGAGGAATTTAGAACAAAGTGCCAAGATCACAGAAATAGCTTATTGGATATTCTCACAACATAATTTTTTGGGCTGCTTTTCGAATGAAATATTGGTTGTGCATTTGAAGACAAGCCCTGAAGAACTTACCCTTTTACATATATATCACTTGATTTTTGCCCAGTAAAGATGTTTTCATCTTCTAGAATTACATCCTCTGTATTCCAGATAATTACCCTCAGTTCATACCTGAAAAAGAGAAGAAAGTGGGCCTCTGTTCACTCAGTCTCTCTTCATGCATTAATGTAACCCTCTATGCAATCATATTTTTAGAAAGTGAGGAATGTTGTATTTGTGCACAACTCTTAAAATGACATCAGTCTCAGGCTCCTTCTGTTTACTAGAGAATCTAGTGATGGAGTGGGGATGCTGGCTCCTCTCAGTCCTTGGAGCATGTGGGATGACAGGGATGGAAAATTCCTTGATTTTTATGTGCCTGTTCCTTTTCAATTCTCTTCACAAAAATGCTGCAGTGAAATAAGGCAAAATTGATCTGAGCAACATCATCAGATCAGTCTCCAAAACACCAAGCAGCTTGCTAATAAAAGACAGAGCTCCTAGGGAGATGCTTTTCAGAAAGAAACGTCTAAAACCATTGTACTTGGTGCAATCCAGTGCATTAAAAAAGAAGAAAATAACCACCTCGGGATATTTTTGTTTAAGCAAGTGCAGTTACCTTCACAAGCAGCAGTAAAATGACTTAGAGCTTTCCCATCCTTTCCACTCCCTATACATATAGACATTTCTAGTGATCTTACAAAGTTCTAGAAGCTTGAACTGAAGTGCAGGTGTCGCAAGCAGCATAAAAGTTTGATACTCAAAAATTTGTGCATGCCTTGAGCCATTGCGTCATGCTGAGGGGGTGGTCAATCACTGGAACAGACTCTCCAAATAAGTGGTCATGGCACCAACCCTGCCAGAGTTCAAGGAGCTCAAACAACTCAGGTTTGTGTGTTTACTTTCTTTCACATCATTAATGCTTTTAGAATATTTTCTATGTTTTTCTAGACTACAAAAATGACAGCAAAAGTTTGACTTTTTCTTCAGGAGCTTTGCTAAAAATTATGATCTAAAGAGAGTAATTGTTACATAGACATTGTTTTGGTCAAACCTTACCTTTTGTAAAAGGAAAGGAAAAGAAATACAGTTTTATCACATTGTTTCTTGTTTAAACATATGTAAGACAGGAATGTTATCTGCTGCTGCTTTAGATATAAAATTTTCTGGAACGACCTTGCAAAAATATTGGAATAAAGTTGATGTAGGGTAGTGTGAGAATTGTGTTTGTCTTTTTATGTTTCATTTACAAGCATAAAATTAGCTTGAAGAGTTATGTGCAATGCATATAAAGTAGTATAAGTATCTCTCTGAAATTTGAGAGATGGTCATTCCAAACCTATCTCTGTTGCTGCTTTATGTTTTTGATCTTTGAACCATGTGCTGGAAAACCAATAGGTGCAATACTTCTACATCAGATCAAAGATGTCAACCAGGATCAAGTGTGATAACCTGATGAAAGAGGTAGCGAAACTAGAATTAGCTCTTTCATCTCAACAGCTAGCTGATGATATCAGCATTATTAAGGTACTCTTTCCTCTAGTCACATACAATCTCTACATGAAAAAGCAGTACCTTCCTAAAAGAGGTGTGTGGTTGCCCTTGATGAAAAATCATCAAATCTTGAGCTTAATGGAGGAGACAAAACTGGATACTCTCTTTTGACTTGAAGTGATGATGTGAACCTAAGAATACTTTTCTCAGGTTCACAGAAATTTGTTGTGGCAGTTCTTTTTATAGTTCTCTCCATACAGTTTAAAAAAATTCAGTCTTTCAAGAATTGTGCTGCTGTGCTGGGGGAAAGAATGGGTATTACCCTTTGGGTTTTCTTGGTGAGATATCGACTGGGGGTCCTGGCAGAGGCATATCTTTAGGAAACATGTCAACCCACATCTGTACACGACCCTTGGAAAATAAAAATTAAAAAGTAAATATATATGTAACTCTAATTTATAGAGATTTTAAAATGCTTTTAAAGTTCTTTTGGCAGCCAAAATCCCTATTTCTTCTATGAGTATGGATCATTATCATGTAACTGTAATTTATCTGTAAGCTTACTACAGAATATACTTTTTCATACATATTTTCTAGCAATCTTGCAGATTCTCAATTCCAGTCAAGTTGGAGTTGAGCCTAACAATTGGCAACTTCAAGTTAAAAGTCTATATAAAAATAGTATATGATGAAAGGAAAAAAGAACCAAAGTTCAAATACAAGCACAAGAGTTTGTGTTAACTTTAAGTAAACTAAAGTGTTCAAAGGAATGAAAATATGCATCTGCTTCTTGTGTGTTTACTGTCTATTTAGGGAACCAGCTGTACACACAACTGTGTGGGACAATTTCCAGGTAAATACTGTATGAAGTCTTATTTATTACTTTGATGCATCTCTAACAAGTCTGCAGATACAAACAGAAACCACAGTAACTGGAGAAAAGGAAAACTCTCTGACATCTACCACCACCATCTTTGAGCTGCTGTACCTGTTCCATGCCTGGCTTATCCTTATGGTAGAGAGGCCGAGTCTCAATGTGCTCTGGGACCAGTTTATATCCAGCTCCAGGAATGTCTTCCCAAGCACGTAAAACCTTTAAGGAGAGATGTTCATATGATTCAACTGGCTCCTCTATAGGAAAAAGAGAACAAAGAGAGCTCAGTTATAAAGTTGAACCCCTTGATAATAGGTACCATTAATTATTAAGGATGGTCATTAAAAATCTACCCCAGTTACAAGTTTTATGTATCCCAGCTAAGTGAAGAAGGATCTTGAAATGCATTTAATTCTTGTAAATAAAGGACACCCACTGGGTTAACTAAGATTAGCACTTAGACAGTAGTATCTCTATAAAACAGAGCAAATCTTCTCACAACAACCTTTAATAGGAAAATTGAAACACATGAACAGCTCAAACAACTCAGAATTGCAAATGTGAGCATTCTTTACAGCTCATGAAAGACTTGGATTCCAAAGGAGATGATAGTAAACAGGCACTGTAATTTATATCTACACCTCCTTCTGCCTTGTAATAGCAACAGCAAAGACTTCCCCAGAAGAACTGAATCACACCTCAGGGAAAGAGGGCTGAAGATGAGTAACATTACTTGTCATGATCATCTTAGCTTGGCCATGGAAAGAAGTGAGACTTCAAGGAAGGGTGCATCAAAGAAGGATAAGGGTTAATATAAGATATAGGGTAAGTACCGTAAAGCAGAGAAAGCCTTTTGAGGTCTTGAGTGTCTCTTCCCTCTCTTTTTGTGTGGGATCCACACAATAAGAACCTGAATTTTTGAAGTGGGATTTTTAGGTCAGGAGAGAACTGCCTCAGTGAGAAGAAGTTAATAGTTCTTTGTGTTAGCAGTAGTTATCACTTTTGTCACTGTGCTGCTGACCGGGGACAAAAGGTGTGGTTTTGATTTAAGCAGCAGGTATTAAATCTTTGCTAGTGGCTCTTTAGCTTGAACTAATCAGTAAGGCAACCTCAATGGCAAGTAGGACAGATTGTCCCATGATAACCCATATCCTCACTTTGGCACCTTTCTAAAGATTGTTTTCACTCTCTGAAGATGTATAGATCTTCCTATCGGTTATAGATACATTAAGATTATCTGGGAGTAGATATCTAACTTCTAGGCTCCTGAAGCAAAAGTTAAATACTTTTCCTTGAAATTTAAAGCTTGTAAAGAATATACCTAAAGAATATAAAGTACAGATATAGTTTTCCACCTGGAATGTGGAGATGGTACTGCTCTCTCATTACTCCTCTAGAGGACAAATCTGGACTTTGTTAGTTTTACAGAGCAAAAGTTGATCAGCACAGGAACACAGCAGTAAACAAGTACCCAGATGTACTTGTCAGAATAGCAAGCTGTGCAAGACTTATGCAGAAATTAGTATGCTGTAAACTATTTGTTTTTTACATGTTGAAACACTTGTGTACGTAAGTACTTCAGACTTTGCCATCTGGTTCTATATTTCTTTGCTTTTGGTTGGGACCTTCCAAGATCATCTAGTTCAATCCCTGCTGCTCAGTGTCTTGTCCAACCAGGCCTTAAACATGGCACAACATGGCCTCAGCTGCAGCTGGTACATCCTCTCAATATTGCCACAGTGCAGTTGAAGACCAAAGAACTTCTTCATTACCATTCTCATCTTCTGTGAAGACTGTTTGTCCTTTAAAGACTTTTGTTCCTACTTGTATCTCCCCTGGCCGCATGAAGGGTCCACTTATTCTGTAGTCTTTACACAGCTTAGTGAGGATCTCACTCGGCTTGGTTGCATCTCGCCAGGCATTGTACCCTTCTCTGAAAGGAGGAAAGAGAGAGTGGAGAGAAATAGGTGAGGTTCTCCTTCAGCAAACTTCACTGTCAAATCAGAACTTCCCATACAGAGCTCTGCTTTGTGGCCAGTGGTGCTGGTCTGCCAAACTTTTTCTTTTTATTGTCCAACACCAATTCTTACTTAAGACAGCCCCTCTGTCTGCTCTGGTCCTAGAGAAAATCACTGTTTTCTCTTTAAACAAGAAGTTGATGCAGCCTTACCCACAACTTCAGTAAAGTGGCCCAGGCACCAACTTGTTCCCCAGAGCTCTTTTCCTGTTACAATTAAAGGATTCAGGCCTACAGATTTTACCTCCAGGGTGACATTTAGGGAAGAAGCATTCTGCTCCTCTTACATGTAGAGAAGAAACTGGGATTTTTTTTGGGATCTGGAACAAGGACATAACCAAATATCTTATACTGGAGACTGAGGTGGTAAGGGAGATCTTGGGGTCTTGTCTGTGCTCCCAGGTTATGGGGGTTTTTTTATTTATCCACACTTTCTTTGTCGATAAAATAACAGGAGAAGAACTTCAAGTCCTCATCTCCCAGGTTAGGGCCCCACCCCAGGGCAGTGGAGTTAATTTGAACTTCTCTGCAGTAATCTTCATGCCTTTGGAGTACAGTTCTCTGACTGGGACCAGGAACCTGGCACCACTGGCACCACTGGCAGTCCTGCACTGTTCTCACCATCCTAGCCTCACACAAGAACCACTTCCCTTGCTACAATCACTGCAGCTGCAGCTAAAAAATGAGTGCAGAGTTTAGTCCTGCCATAATTCTCTGACAGATTATTTCCTATTTGTCATTTATGTCTGTCCAAAGGCAGTCTATCAAGTGCAGATGTTATACATAGACTGCTATCTAAAATACTTGGTAAAGAGTGCCACTAATTTAAAAAAAAATTCACTTTGTGCTGAGGCTGGCAGCTACCCAAACACTTTTTGGTGAAATTTAATTAAAATGCCACACTTGTGTGATGGATAAACTATAGTGCTTAGACACATCTGTAATTGCTGCCCCAAGTCAAGTCATTCCCTCTATGCTGCTCTCTGTTGTTTGAAGAGATACTCACATTTCATATTGGCTTTGTAACCCACAGGTAGCTCTGTGCCTGCTGTAGAAACGATTTTCCAAATCAATTTTAGTCTCTCCAATGAGATCATCTGTTCCCACAAAGTCATGGTCGTAGATCAGGACTGTAAGCAAGGAATCCTTTGGGAATGTAGCTTGAATTTCAAATGATCTACAGGAAGAAAATGAAAGCTACCTGAAGTCAAATCAGTTTTGAAGCCTAAAAGACTAAGTTCATTAATATTGTGCAAAAAACATGTACACAGTGTCTCTTCTAACAAGCAATGAGAGGGTTTTGGTGTGTGTTTTGTGTTGATGAAATATCTGAACATGCTGGAAACACACAGTACAAAAATATTTTCTTTCTCCTGCATCCCCAACATCCCCTGTACAGGATTGCTCCTCCCTGCAATGGACAGAACAATGTGACAGAGTTGTTTAGCTGTGATGATTTTTTCTGATTCCTATACAGGTGGATATATGGAAACTACAAGCCTAAAAAAGCTATACACATATAAGTCCTTGCATGCTTTTTAGAACCCCCAAAATAGACACGTGAATCTTTTTTGTTTTCTTCCAAAAGCTCCATATTAAAAAAAAAAAAAAGCTCTATATTTAATATAGGAATCTTGGGAAACCCAACAAAATGATCAGGCAAAAGCTTTAAAACGTGATACAAAAAAAACAAAGATCAGAACTACCTTTTCACTCACTGTATTTTTTCAGGGATAGGAATTATTGTCACTGAGATAATTAGAAACCCTAAGAGTATAAAAATTACTTTTAAAGGGATTTGAGAAATTAGTGTATGATAGGACACCTACATCAACACATTGGCTCTGGATTTCTCTCCAGAACAGGCAAAACTGAGCTTTATTCTCCTGATGGAAAAGTTTTGTCCTTTTTCTCAAAGTGGCTAAAATCTATTTTGTAGGAACAGTGGAGTATTTTTGGGGGGGCAAGAGAGGTTTGGGAAAGCTCTGGGATTGCTGGTGGTGTCATGGTGTCCAAGGCTTCCGTTATGAGATGATTGCCATAACTGATGCTACTCCTGCAACACAGTCTCCCCAGTGCCATTAGCAGCAGCTGCAGTGGTGATTTTCCTTCTGCTAATTGTATCTATAATGGCTGTGCTTTAGGGTTTCTTGTAAAAATACTTGAGTTGCAATCAATTTAATCTACAGAGGAAGAAACTGAGATGGCATGCTACAAAGGTATAACTGTTCTTGTCTTTTCTTCTTATAATTTTTTTCTTTAAATCTTTGCTTTTGCAGACAGAACCCTGGCCTAGGGGGCTTTCAGTCCAATGTACTATAGCTTCACTGTCTTATGTTCCTGCAGAATAACTTTATCTCATTTCAAAGTATTTTAAATATTCTTAATATAGGAAAAGTTACTGGGAAAAAAGTCAACAGTTATTGGCATTTACAATATAAACAAGTATAGAGTATTGATACTACTAAGTTGTACTGACATCAACTTTGTATTGCCCCTGGCTCACTTCTTCAGAAGCATGAGTGGTTTCAAAAAAAATTTTTTGTCCTAGTTCTAAGATGATGATATTTATTAGGCAGTCCATTCAGCCTGAAATAGCAATGAAGATGGCAAAATCAAACATAACTGCGCCGGTGCTTATTTCACTTTATTAATTTGCACAGAGAAGATCATTTATTGTCTCATTTCATGCATCATTTTGCAAAACCTCTCACAGATTACATTGCATGATGTATTTCGACTGATAAGAAAATTTTTTTATAATCATACAGAGTGGCACCAGTTCTCAACACTTTAACTAGGAAAATTATGAAACATCCCAACAGGCGGAAATCAGCATGTAATAACAACTTTGTAATAATAGCAGCAATAGTGGTACCAAGTGAGAAAGCACAAAACATCCCTGAATAAGAAAATAAGCCATAACTGACCTTCCAAAAACTGGGTTTAGCTGCTTGGGGATGTAGTTTTCCCTGTCTTTAATTTCTGTGTTGCCCAGTCTCAGCACAATGTAGGGATCTGACTTGCCATCTGGATCAGCTGGGCTGAGGTTAAATGCCTGTTAGGAAGAAATACTGTGTGCCTTTAGGAAGCTTGGTTAAATGCAACATAGTCACAACACAGGACTGTGGCTTTCCTGCTCAGTCCTGGGTGGTCTGGAATTGCCTATCACTTTAATTACATGCAAGTCACAGTCCTCAAAAAATACGCTCCCATTTTCCCCCCTGCCTAGAAAGTTCTGTTTAGGCATGAGGTGTGTGTCATTTTGATGCAACTCTACTGATTAAACTAGCAGTATTTGCATAATGCAGCTGGAACAGGTTGTGCATGCCATGTTACTTCTTTTGCCCTTTCAGTTTGAACTAGTAAAGTGATACTGCAGGCTTGTGGCTCATCATGAGGAATATGCAAGATTTTCTGCTCTGAACACTCATTTCCATAACATGAAATATGATCTGAAATCTGACCCCCCAAAATTCTGCCGTGTAAATAAGGATTTTCAGTGGCTTCACTGTAAAGACACTGGAGGTAAACTGAGCTGAAAAAAAATTAAGCAATTTATTTCAAGGTTAAAAGACCAAATGTCTACTTACTGCCACAATGTAAACTCTGATGAGGACATTGACGGAGTGGTTTGGTGGTATCCCTTGCAGGATGCGGGGCTGCCCTCCATCCAGCAAGCTGCCATCCTCAGGACTTGGGTATATGCAGAAGGAGCCCTGGTAATATGACATCTTTTATCTCCCAGTAAAACAGATCAAGTGCAGTAGAGAAAAGAGCTCTTTGAAAGCAAACAAAATCATTCATGCAGCCTATGCTGCAGCACCTTCATATACACAATACATTCTGTGTTACTATTCAAAGGGAAGGCAGGCTCCAGTGCACTCAACAACACCTTTAAAATTATCTTTGCTCTGCACCGTAGTACTATCATCACGTCAAGATGAGTACTTGCATACTCTCTATTTTATTACTTAAAGAGTTAACACCTGCAGGTGTTCTAAATCTAGTTTTCTTAGCATTAACACTCTAAAAATAATATTTTGCCCTTAACCATATATTTGCAAATTCCTAATTTCTATGAGATATTTCAGCAACTGTGTGACTGGAATTCAGCCACTATATAACTTATATAAATCAATATTGACTCATGCTGCTGAGTAGCTCATACTGCCTGAAAGCAACTAGCAAATAATTTGAACAGAAATTTGCATTGCAAACTAATTGAGATATCAATGAGTTTTATCAGTTTCTCTAAACTATAAAGTGTTTGGAATCCTGAGATCATTATTCAGGTTTTGAACTGCAGTTTAAGATTGTCTAATGATGCCCTGGTTGAGGCTGCGCAACTGTTTCCAACTGGAGTAGCTGTAAGGGTCTCCATCTAAATTACTTAAAATTATGTATAAGGTGTTGTAACTATAGCACAGTAGTGAAGTCACATTACAGAATTTTTTCTGCATAATACGCCTCTTCTTCACCTTCTGTGATTTAAAACTTTTTTGTGATTCCTTGTTTCATAACACCTAGTGTTGAATGCTGCTTTTATCTACCAGATAATAGGAAAACAAAAAAAAATACTCTAGATCCCATAAAAGAGACAACTCTATTTTCAACAAGCTGTCAATGTCTTTTTCTTTCATCTTTGGTATATCTGAAATCTGCATTAAAACATCAAGTCTCATTTAGTCAACATTAAAGCTCACCTTAAATTTTCCTATTATTCTGTCTTCAGAGTCAGCATGAACTTCATCATTAGATTTTCCTCTCAAGAGATGGAAAGTTTTCACCCAGTCCTCAAAGTTATTAAATTCACTCTCCAAGTCCCCTTCATAAATCTTTGAAAACAGGAGGATGTTTATTTTTTTGTGATGCGGTGAATAAACTTACAGCAACTTTTTTATTACAGGATGATTATAAATCCGTTTTGCCTCAAAGTACAGATTTTAATAAAACCAAGGTTTTACGAAAGTCCTCAAGGGAGAACTGTTAATTCCCTGCTTAATACAGGAGTGGTTTTGTCATTCCCAGCTGCTGGAATAGAACATAAATGCAGCATGTAGAAGTGGCTCAGAAGGGACAGAATGGTCATTTTTAAGCAATCGTGTGGGTGAAAAATAGTGTGAATGTGCTCCCCTTCACTTCTGTTTCCATTCTGCAATGAGCCTTTGATGTACTGACACATTCTGTTATGATAACGTGTCAAAACACAAGAGAAAAGCAATAAAGTGCTGTGGGGACAAAGCTTTAGGGCAAGTAAAATGACCAGATAATTTTTAGAAGGATGGATGTTTTTTTCATCACTCTCTCCCTGTAATTTATGAAGTGTTATTCAGTGTGAAATAGAATGGCCTAGTCTAGTGCCATCTCTTCAAAAATGGAAACAGCAATTTGAAGTTCCCCTTTAATCAGCTACATTCTACTGCAAGCAGCCCTAATCTTTTAACACTTCCTCACCTCTGCAGTCATTTTGCATGAGCACTATAGTTCTCTTTGAATTTTTTCCATCATTATCCAATGAAAACTAATGCAAGCTGAAGCCTCCTCATCAAGAAGATGGACTAGACATTGCAGCAACCGTTCCCATGCTCTTTGTTAAGGTTGTTGTTAACAGGCTACAGTATTTCCAACATGAAATTTGGAACTTCAAATTTTGGTTTACAGGCAAACAACAACTGAATTTTCACTTGAGTCTCTCCAGGTGGATCAATACAAGTCCAAGGTAACTGTGTCCACCCCACAAGACTCTGTTTTCTTCTAGGTCCCATATGCTGATGTGCATTATCAAACATAATTTTGTGAGTTTTTATTAGTTCTAAAGTGTCTGAAATAAAAACAAGGACAGTTTTCCAAACTCAGATACTGGTGTCAAGCTTTGGGGCAGCAGTGAATTACAATAGCCTTATCCCTCAGACTTGCTTCCCTCTTACCTGTAGTGTTGCTAGGTTTGGAGTTTCTTTCTCTTTCCTTTTTAATGTCTTATCCTTCTTCTTTTTGTCTGGTTCCTCTTCTATGACCAATGCAATGTGGTCAGAAGTCTGCTTGTCTGCAGGGATTTCATGACACAATTTAGTGAGTTTTTAGTGAGCAAAACATATCAAATACTTCAAATAAGGATTCAAAATACTTGTTTCATATTTCTCCTTCTCAAATGAACCTTCTACTGCTGAGCTGAGGGTCCACTCTTTTCCCATCACTCATCCCAGGCAGAGAGGTATGATTTTATCCTCTCTGTTGCTGCCTTCTTGACAATCTTCAAGGACCAAGTGCTATGGTGTGCTGTACCACTTCTTCCCTTCTAGATACCAGGTGATCCAAGTCCTTATCTGCTCAAGGGCATCACAAAATAGAGTGTATCTCACAATGTGAAAGCCCAGAAGAATGGGAAATAAGAGAAAACATCTGACCATCCTCAAGCCAGACTCCAAACACTGAGAGGAGACTTCCTAACAGATAGAGGTTGAGCCCTAAAAAATGGCACTGATACGTTTCAGGTTTTTGTCCGAAATCTAGATTTTGAGTTCACTTGACTTCCATTTTTTTAGTAGCTCATGTGTATTTGATATCTCTTGACATTTAGAAATACACATATGTTATATTACTGCTGTCTTGTATGTATAATTCTCATAGCCTATCTCTGGCTAACTCTTTTAGCTTCTCGTGTAAAAATTTTCCTCCAGAGCCTGAGCTACACAAAATTTTTCAGCTATGGAATAGAACACATGATTAAAAGGTCTCCTAGCAGAAGTTACTCCTACTGCATTGATCCTGAATTGGTTTAAAAATTGAGGAAATCTTCTATTTCTGGACCTGTTGCACATGCAATCTAAGATAAGGATAATCTTGAACTTCTGTCATTTTGAACTCTGACTTTGTAAATCAGAGGTATGAGACCTGTAAATCAGGTATGAGACCTGAGTGACAAGGAAGTCTTATTAACCTAATAATTGCTGAGTTTTCTTCTGATCGGCTGTAGAGGAAAGAGTATTCGGGCAGCACTCTGTTACTGGACATTGATTGTTGATGGTAAAATAGCAGAGAAGTATTATCAGTACAAAAAAAATATAAATTAAAGTAATTTACTTACTGTCTTCAGTTTTTCCCTCACTTAGAAAAATTCCTTTTGCCTTTCAAAAAAACAAGATGATGGAAAAACTTATTATGAATGGAATATCAGTAAGGAATCATTCAACAGTAAATCTGCTTTTACAACACTATTCATCTATGGGAGTTTTGAGTATGCTGTGTGACTTACTTTTTGCATTTTGAGCACAGAAGCATAGTATTTGGACCACCAGTCAATAACATTTTCAGCTGATTCATCTGCAATTGTTCTTTTTCTCCTCTTTGTTGATCGTCGGATGGATTTCTTTATATCCTGCCAAAGCATGAGGAAAAACACTGCTGAGTTCTAGAACTGACCAAAATTAATTACCTGACTTATGACATCAAGCATGAACAGATGAAGAAAAATTTCAGGCTCCAAGTGCTAAATAAAATTCAATATGGATTAGGGTCTGTTTATTTCATTCCAAGACACTTCACTATGATCATCATATTACTAAAGCTCTCTCACTACTCTCTACTGCTGATGCCAAAACATTTATCATTTGAGTACAACAGGCAAACCTACACAGAAAAACAGGTAATGAGATTTTTAAGGGATATGAATACTCAAACACAAATTGGGATTTTTTTTCCATTGAAGTCTCTAAATATTTTAAAATTACCATTTTTACATTATTGACTTTTGGAAGGAGAAACAAGTCCCAACAATTGCTGCAGTTCAGCTGTTTTCTTTCTACAAAAAAGCTAAAACAAGATCTTGAAGTTTACTTGCTCATGTGGCAAATATTATTAACTTAATTCTTGCCTAAAGATTGGCTCTTGTTAAATGAAGTGTGCATCCTATACCATTGCAGAGAATTTCCAGTTTGGCTGGGGAGGCTGGAGCAAAGATAAATAATAGTGAATGAGAGATCAGTAAGTAGGAATAATAACTGATACAACACAGATTGTTAAATTACAACATTTCCTTTAAGACTAATTTCTTGCTATACTTTGGTGTCATACATTAATATTGCTCCAAACCATTCTGGTATGTACACCTAGGAGACAAAATATCCCTGTATTTTCTTTGACCTCCTGACTATAAAGGATACTGGAAATATTTGACCAATGAAATATCAAAAGTTAAATGCCATGCTGAGCAGGACTGCCTTGTTTTCCTGTACTTCCCTATTTTCTACCCAGAGAAGACACTGGTTTTATACTTTGACCAAAAGATCTTTTGGAAACAAGATTTTTGCTCTGCATTTGTACAGCATCCAACACAAGGTTGTTTTCATCTCTGCCTCAACACCATGGACAGAAACAGTCAATCACAATGAGAGTTCTTCAATTAGAGGCAGAACTAAAGGCCAGGAAAAGCAAAAATTCTGCTACTCCACAGTATCACCTGCTAGCATTAAAGGANTTGTTAAATTACAACATTTCCTTTAAGACTAACTTCTTGCTATACTTTGCTGTCATACATTAATATTGCTCCAAACCAGTCTGGTATGTACACCTAGGAGACAAAATATCCCTGTATTTTCTTTGACCTCCTGACTATAAAGGATACTGGAAATATTTGACCAATGAAATATCAAAAGTTAAAGATGCATGCTGCAGAAACAACTTCTGAAATGAAACTCAGTTCCATCTTTTACTTTTTCTGCTATTAATAAAGATAAATTTTCATGAGAGAAAATACAAAGAAAGGAGGAGTAAGATCATCTGAAAAGAAAACCAGGTACGATCTAGAAGTATAAACTGTACTGTAAATGCCATGCTGAGCAGGACTGCCTTGTTTTCCTGTACTTCCCTATTTTCTACCCAGAGAAGACACTGGTTTTATACTTTGACCAAAAGATCTTTTGGAAACAAGATTTTTGCTCTGCATTTGTACAGCATCCAACACAAGGTTGTTTTCATCTCTGCCTCAACACCATGGACAGAAACAGTCAATCACAATGAGAGTTCTTCAATTAGAGGCAGAACTAAAGGCCAGGAAAAGCAAAAATTCTGCTACTCCACAGCATCACCTGCTAGCATTAAAGGAAGGGAAAGTGATTACTATTAATCATCTAGCATTAAAGGAAGGGAAAGTTATTACTATTAATAGAAGTATAGAAACTTTGTGGGGTCACAGCCACATTGCTAACTAACGCTCTTGAGGGTAAGAGAGATAAAATGTGTGCTAACATCAGCAACCAGAATTTTTAATACTGAATTAAGTAAGAGATTGCATTCTGTAAGGAAGGGATGAAGACCACAAGAGTGAAACAAAAAGTTAACTGGCAGCTTCAGCTATACTCACCTTCTTTTTTCTGTCTTTCTCTGGTTCAGAGGTGGAATGTTCTTGTTGTGTGGCTGGGAGTGTTGTGAGATGAGGGTCTGGTTCTACCACTGTACATTTACCCTTCTCCACCTCAGCGTAAACATGATCAGCTAAAAATGGTTCTTCTTGGGTTAGCTCAGTGGGCTGGCATGGCTCTGGTGAAGCTAAAATTGAGACTTGGCAAGTTAGGTGAGATTTTGCTAGAAAGACAAATATGTGTCTATCATCAAATGATAAAATTATTAAGGGCTTGACCCTACACTTAACACTATAAAGAATACCTTCTAAGTAAGTGTCAAGCCTCTCAGTAGGCCATTTTTTTTTGTTTGGGGACAGGACTGGACATTTACCTTTCTCAATTTCTAAAATGTCTGGTATGCTTGGTGCAGCTTGAGGACTCAGCTGGGTCTTATACAGGAATTGCTTAAGGCAATTGATGGTGTGTGTTCCAACAAGAGTACTTCTCCCAAATGCTCTCCAGTCAACCACACAGATGCTTAGTGGTGGATGCAAGAGTTCGTTTTCAGGTAGCTCCTAGTGGAGTAGGACAGAGAATTACTGGAGAATAGACAACATATATATTTGTCATGCTGAACAATAAGACTTGATCTTCCCTCACTTCTCCCCATATTCAAAATGCAATATGCATACAGCATAGTCAATATGGTTCTGTCCACAGTTTCCTGCAAAGCCTGCAGAAAGCCATGTCCTTAAGAATACAGGGGACCATACTGATTGTGCCACCGAGTTGAGTGCTGTGCTGTCATATACAAGCATCTCGTGTTAGAATAAAATGGAAGCAAGTTAAAATATGGAAATGTCCAGAGTTTATGTCAGAAATGACCAATCCATTTAATAGCTCAGTAACATACAAAGGACAGTTGATAGAAAAGAAAGAAAATAAAGAAACTAGCTTGCAAAATGCAAAAGAAATACCAAAAATATTCCTGTTCTCTGCCAGAAAGTTCCAACCAATCAGTAAAAATCTGATTGCAACATATTTCCTTGCCTACTTAGGACAGAACACATGTATCATCCTCTTTTACCACACATTTGCTGCAGAAGTTTTTTAAAGCATCTTCAAATCAGTAGCTTTTGCATAAGTACTGATGTCTCTTAGTATTTAATCAAGACACAGAGGAAATAATTTGACAAAAAAAGAAGGAAACTAATAATTACCACCTTGCCTAATGAGAAAAGACAGTCAAGGAGCATGCTGTACATACCACTTCAAACCAGTCTGCAAGGCCACTGAAATTGGGATTTTTCTTGTAGCTCTGAATGACAGAGGATTTCACTCCTTTCCCCGCACATTCAATGAGAACCTGGGGGCGATCTACAGAGAGGAGCTGGACTTTCTTCAGCTCTCGAACACCCCAGAACAGTACCTGTGATGGGCAGAGAGAAACACTGGCAGCCTGCAGAGACCCCTGAGTTAGGTGGAAGTCAGTGCTGGGATGTCATCACCTCATATCCCTTTGGGAACATGGGATCATCAGAAAAGAACACCAACAACTTAAATCTGATGTCCAATAACCCTCAGAGTTATAATGGAAGTTAAAGCAATTAATAACATTCAACTGATATTAAGAAGTTACTGCCAACAGCAATAATCACAGTTCCCCACTATCTAATACATGGGGAGAGCTGGGTCCAAATTAGAAAGAAGGCACAAACATTCATACATAGGTAGATAAACTCACTGGGATGAACTTTGAGACCTAGGAAAAGCTGAAGACAAATGCCACCTCCTATGAGGTGACAGTAAGCTCTCTGTCTCTGATAGACATTTCTCGGAGTGCACAGAGCACAGGTCCATCAGCCCCTGTTTGCTGAGGACGCAGTCCTGTCCAGGCAGGCCAGGGTTGATAGGTCACCGTTGCTGGCCATAGATAGGCGTGCCCAGCCTTGGAGAATCAATTCAACCTGAGCTAATCACATTTATTTTTGGGATCTGTAGGATATTTTTACATGATTTACATGATTTTATAATCATTACCCTGTACTGTTACAGTTCAGTGAGAAAATAAAAGCTGAGACTGAGAACAGAAGCCTTCTAAGTAACTCACCTCCACTCTGTACTTGCTTAAGACAGGTCGGATGCTGGCTGGGACTGGGTAAATCTGTCCAATATCTGGTGGATCCAGTGGGGGAAGACTGTCTGGATCTGACTGAGGAATCTGAAAAATTTAGCAGTCACAATTGAGGCTGTTTTTTTAAAGAATAAAGCCAATATCAGAAGCATCTGTGAATTGCACTCACCAATTTAATGCAGTTTTACAAAACAGGTGTCAGAGCAGAAGGGTTGTGCTGTGAGAGGAATGGAACCTGCATTGCTATTTGCCCTGCTGTGATGCTAAAACACTTGGCAGGAAGATTACTCAGAAGATTGGGCTTCCACACCTTTCTGAAAAAAGGTCTCCTCTGTCCTAGCAGGACATTGTCTGCCCTAAAGACATACATGTGCTGAAGCATGGTGATACTATCTGCTAAAAATGGAAAGCATGGTAATTCTATTCAACCAAAATCTGAGCAAAACTGCTGAGAAGACTTTCCTAGGAAAATTCTAGATCTAATTCTAGTTTTCAAAAGCTGGCGAACAGACAGTGCACATCAGCTAAACCACAGATTTGCCAGGCAGATATGATGCTCTTCAGACACTATGCAGGAGCAGTCCTACTTTATTCAACGCTGTCACCATTTCAGAACTTGAAAATCACATATCCAGCATTAGGGCTGAGTCTTCTCTGTGCAGCCACTAAAATCATGCATCAGGCAGCACTTATGTCCTTTGGGTGTGATAGCACAAAGTCTGTTCAGGACATTATTTGTGTGTGTGTGACTGTTCAGGTGTGTGAGAAGGGAGCATGCACGACAACTCTGACCATCTTCTTGTCTCTTGATATGTTCCAAGATCTGCGACCTGTTTGGTTCGCCTTGTGTGGCTTCATTTCCCAAACCCATCCTAATTTTCAATAGTGCGATTATGACTTTCTCGGTCTGTGCAGGGCAGATCTGAAGCCTGTTCTAATTTAGCAAATTTCTCCATAAAAGAGTTAAAGCCAGGACTTGATGATCACTCCTACAAAAAGCTCTAGCTATGACAGCAGAGAGCAGTAGGAACATACATTTCACAGGTGAGAGAACAACCAACAGGGAGAACTCTTTTCAACTTTCTTGTGATGTATGGTACCTAATGTCTACTGTATGTACAGCTTCTGGGAAAAGAAACAGAACTTCTGGAATGCTTCATCATTCCTAAGCTGAATTGTCACTGTTGAAAGGTGAAGCATCTGAGATACAGCTCTCAAAGGACCTGTAAAGTTGAATCTTCTGCTTCTTTTAACTAGACCATCTGTCTGTTATTTTCAGGTAGCCACACTTGTGTGGGAGTTCAATTAGCATAAGGGAGAAAGGACATATTCCCTAATACCATGTAGATGAAGGAGGAGATGGGTGGAAAACAGATCTTCTACTGCAGCATATGTAATTAATACATAATTACCAACAATAATTCACATGCAAATTTGCTGCCTTTTAGAAGTAAAGTTCCAAAGCATCTAATAGATACTGTAGATTTTGAGGCCAGATATTTTGTTGTTCCCCAATGTATCTGTTTTCTCTAAGCCAGTTCTGTGATGCTGTTTAAAAAACCAAATAGAAATAACTTTGTGAAAAATACCTATCTGTCCAGAGATCCACATGGCTTTAATTATACTGAGATCTTCCAACTCTATATTAACTGACAGTAAATGGTCCAAAATTTTTCTTCCTAACAGAATATTCAATACATTAAATAAAAGAATAAATTAATGAGAAGCAAAGACCACTTGAAATAATCACATACCAGATGTCATATCCCTGCACAGAGTTCACATTTGAGGACACCCACTTTCTTTGCATTGACTCCCTTGGGTACTGATGACAGCTGACCAAGAAAGATACAGTGACTTATGTATATATGATTTCATAACTGCACCCTTTATTTCTATTTTCTTAAAACTAGAACAACATGTATCTTACATTTTTGAGAAGGGATTAGTTTCCAAGGACATGGACTACGAGAGGAAGACTGGGAGAGATCTGGCACTTGATGTCAGAACTGCCTTATAAAGAGTTTGACTAAACTGCACACCAAGACTGCAAAACCTAAGACTGGTATTAAATCAAGATTCTTTAGATCTTCACTTTTCTTCTTTTAAGTATTGCAGTTAACTGTTGACTTCTCCAATATATTACAAGATCCTCACTTTTCCACATTCTAATAATCACTAGTCAAGTGGTAAGTACTTCTATATTCAAAATTGAAACTATTGAAACTCCTGATTAAAATGAAATTAGCTTTGTATGATTCTGAGAGACTTTGCTTCAAGGTCACAGTGAAACTGCACAGAACAAGTGGTGAAGAATTATCTAGCATTCAAATGACAATAGAGGAAAATGCCTGCAAAGTAAATTTACAAATGTATTTTGCATTTTTATTCAAAAAAATCCATAAATTCTGAGCCCCCTTTTGAGCAATATCAAGACTCCTGGTATTCATTAGTCTGTATTTTCAGTCCTAAATTCCGGAGTGTTTTGTTATAATACTCATTTTCTTTTTACCCTTCCATCAAGACCCAGTATAATATTACTCATCTTGAGAAAGGAGCATTCACTTCTTGCACAACACTATTTCAGCTGAGCCAAATTATGCCTGCAGATCAGAGTTATAGAACACAGTATGTCATGGGAAAGGTTATGGGCTCACAATGAGAATAAATTATTGATGAGAGATTTTTGTTTTCGTCTTCACACAGAGCATTATCAGCAGTCTCCTGATGATAGAAAGAGCCACCAGCTCATCATCCCAGGGAATGTTTTGAAGCCTGACATATATTTTCCTGGAATTTTCTTTAATGTACATATTGCTATTATCTGCCATATGAGATCATAGGAAGAATAATACAGCACAAGAAAATAGGGACTGTGGGGTCTTTAGTTATGTTCTCATCAACACCCCAGAGAAGTTCTGGGGGTATATTAGGTTAACATTGCTGCTTCCCTTGTGCAAAAAGATGGCAAACTAAAATACAATGCTCTATTCATTCATGAAAGAATGGATTTAAATTTTTAAAAAAAGGGAAAATTCTGACTAAGGTACTAGGCTCTATCCCTAGGTACTCATGATAATGAGGAAATGTTCCATATGGTGTTGTATTTCACCAAGAATGTAATTAGCCCATCATGTTTAAAAGTCAATTTTATCTTGGGAATATCTGTAAGACATAAATATCTGTAAGACACAAGAGTTCTATGTTTTTCCCATTTCAGAGTTAACCTGTTGTAGGTTTTCAGCAGATATAAGTTTCTTCTGACTGGTGCCCCTGAAAATTCCACAGAAATCCCAAGCATGATACACCCCACTTATGTATCTGATAGGCTCCCCCAGAGGTAAGTTAAAGGTGCCTTTTGTCTCACAGTTGGAACTGATGTAATATTTCTCTTAATATGTTAGAAGGGTCTGAAAACTCAGTCTCCCTAATTCACCACTCCTCCCTAAGAGTGCAAGCAGTATAGAGAGCTTTGATGTTGCTAAAGTCAGGACCATGAGCTACTCCAAAGAGCAGGTCACTGCAGTGGTGATGGGTCTTTGACAGCTGTTTCTCAGGCCAGAGCCCAGTTCAGGGCAGGGCAAGTGATGGGCAAATGAGAGTTTGGCAGTGGTGTGCGTGGATGGTGACCCCTGTCAAGGTGGAGGGAGCAACAGAGATTGCATAGGGAATATAAAGTCCAACAGCAAAATGATCCTGCTCTAGTTGCAATCCCATTAATTCAAGGGGTGGAAGGCCTTGATGCTTTCGTAAGCCCAAAGTGCAAAAGTTTTGTGGTCCAGAAAATCACTTTTACCTCCAGAAGCTCAAATGTGGCAAGAAGGTCTCCTCCTGAAAGATTCCCACAGTGCACTGGGTGGTAAGAAAGTTTAGGTGGTTCATAATTTTCGTCAGCAAGTCTCACCACAGGGGCAGCCACTGTAGATCCAATATATTCTGCCTTACCCTAAAAAAGGGAGAATATAAGTGTCAAATGCATTTGAAATTCTCAGTTGTCATAAGAACCAAGGTGATGCAATTTTTAATATTTGTGGAAGAAATAGTTCTCCTAAGGTAAAAGGAAAATGAAAGGCAGCTATGAAAATAGAAGAGCTGGGTATTTACTATCTCTTCAGAGCACTAAGTTTCTGAGCTACATATTCAGCAGGTGAGACTGTGTCAGAGCTTGCTTGGGCAGAGATAAATCCATGTTAAATTGAGATACATTACTTACAGGGGACTGCAAGGGAGGTGGGGATAAGATACTTCCATTGTCTCTAAGCTGTATCCAAACTGTTTTCTGATGCTAAACTGCAAACACTGATCTCCATTTCACCAGGGTTATCCATGCTGCTTGACAATTTCCCATTTAATGCCTATGCTGTGCTCTGCTTTTACTCTGGTAGTAAGATGTAAGAGCCTGAGTTTTTGACAAAGAGGTATTTTGAATTTACCACTGCATCATCATCATATAGCTCAACGACGATCTCTGGTGGGAACTGAGAGATCTCCTCTCTGTCACCATAAAGCACAATGCTGTTGAAGAGCAGTGTCTGGTTCCAGGTGGGAGATAACGTCTGAGAAATGATCTAATGAAAGAGAGGAAATACTTAATGAGCTATGAACTGCTTGTTTGGGCACGTTTCAGCAGGATGTGCTGATCTGCTGGATATGTGCTCTCCCACGACCTGGACTCAACCTTGGCTGAGACAGCACATTTTCCAGCAGCTATTTCCAGCCAGAAGAATATGATTCTTTCACTTTGACACTGGTATCTCTAGTATGTTCATTTCCATATTTGCCTCACAGACCCCTCATGGGCATATGGGCACATTAATATGTGACCACCAGTCTGTGTAGGCAAAGCCCAGAGGCTTTGTCAGTTTGGAAAGCCAACATGTGCCTGATGCTACTAAAATAAAGTCTTTGCTCTAAACCGAAGCAAGATTTCACTTCTCCAGGACACACTTTCTCACTTTCTTAACTTCAGTGTAATGACACATTACACTTTCTAAAATCTTTTTTTAAAAAGATTAAATTAATCACTCATAATAAATGCTTTTTAATTTGTGATTTTAAATTAATGTGAATGCTTATGGCATCTCATCATAGACAATGTTTTAGCTGTCTTGGCAGGAAATATATATAACAAAGATAACATTTAAAGAGGAAAAATGTGCCAACTGCAAAATGACTCAGAACCATCTATCATTCTTTTGAATGGAAATGAGGCTCTTGACTACAGTTAATTGACACTTGGCTGACAGTCTTCTAAAAACACTTAAATTCTTGACTGCAATATTTTATTCAGGCAGTGGATAAACCTAACACCTCTGTGCCTCTAAAACCTTATTTTTCCAGAGTCCAATTCAATTTTCCTGAACCTGGTGCATCTAAACACAAGCTTTATTGGCTTCACGCACCAACTTCCTGTAGAAGTTCAAGTCACATTATGGCAAAAAATCAATTCATACCCTTAAGGCAAAAGCAGCACAAAGAGGCACGAACAACTTAGAGGATAGTAAAGCGTTTTGTTTGCTGCTTTTTGCAGTAGAAATTCAAATAAGGCCTTTGAGATAAGAGGAATTCTAGAATTAATTAAATTGGAACTGTCTTCTGTGGAGGCTTCTGGGGGAGAGACTGGATGGAGGGTGCTTAAATAATTTTTCTGAAGAAAGACCATATTTGGCCCTGCAAATTCTGCTTGTGGTATGGGTTTCAGAACTCCAGAGCAGCTGTGGAGGACTCAGGACCTCTGAAAGTCACTATAAATGAAGGACCACTCTCCCGCTATTTTGCTAGGACTTTACTTCAACTTTTTCTGATGGAGCTCTGTAGAAGTTCCCCATTCTCTCTTGAGGCTTCATCAAATGTCCACAGCAGACCATTTGCCCACTGGATATGTCTGAGGAAAATGTGAGAACATTCCCTATGGGCACAAGTTTGTAGCATGGAAGTGCTGCAAAAAGTCTCTTATCTCCCTCTGTTCAGCTCATTTCAACTTTGCCACTCTAGAACTATCAGTGTGCTTTCCCAAAGTCCATCGAAACACCCATGCTGTCTCACATGGCTACAGAGCCCATAGAAATGTGCTCAATCATTGCATCCATAGACTATAAGAGGACTGTAAGGATTCATCCTCATACCAAGCAATAGCTATAGCCCAAATTTAAAACACAGAAAAAGACTGAGAGAAAGGTAATTCACTTGCTAAAAAATCACAGTAGCCCCATAAAATTTTACATCTGAGCTAAAATAAACTGGTATTACTGCACCTTATGACAGAATAACAGGTTATACATTAATTTTTTCCTTGCTTGCAGCAGTCCTTAAACAGCAGACATCTAAATTTTCTTGCTAAGTACCTCCTTACAAAGCCAAGGTTTTTCCGTTTCATTGCTTAATTGGGGAAAAAATAAAGTGTTTACATAAACTGAAAGAAACCTTGGAACTTACCTTTGTGGTCTGGCAGTGTGATGTGAAAGTAACTTTTGCAAAAGGATCAGAAAGTCCTGTGTTGTCTGCTGCAATGAGACCCCTCGCCTGATACATGTGGGCTCTCAGCTGGAAGAGGTGTGGGGCTGCACCATTGCAAAGAAAAGAGTTAGATCAGCTCTATGGAAATGGTGCAGCACATGGGAGGAAGGGAAGATTCATTATCTGCTGTCCAACCAGGATCTGACAAGGGAACATCTCACTAAAGATGACACTCGGAATAAGAGCGATGTCCAATGTAAGTCTCCACTTTAAGATTGTGAACTGCCAGGGGTTTTTTTTCCCCATTACCAGTTTATCTACTTTGTATTCAGTATTGTAGCTTCATCAAGAATACTTCCTCATTACAATAGGACAGAACCACGGGACAGGGCACAGAAGTCATAAAAAACCAGATAGTTTCCTTCCCTTCCTTGACATCTGCAAAGTGTCAGGACTGATAGCTTGGCAGTGAAATCAGCCTTCTTTGATGAAAAACTCTAAGCCACTATCAGCTTAGAACACTTGCTTTAAACAGGGGCCATGTCTTTAGATTGCTAGTATGGAGACAGAATGTGTCTTACTTTTATACAACAGGCAGGCAGGTGAAGGTGCTGCACTGTGCCCTGAGTCTTTGTCAGATGGTAGTTCAGTCTCATATCCTACAGGCAAATTCTCCATGATGCTGTGGGCATAACTGGCTGGTCCAAGCCATAGATAAACATCCACCTTTGCCTGCACAGTCCAGCCCAGTGGGCGCTTGCCTGGTAACTGAAGAACAAAATCCACCCATTACAAACAGACTCAAGAAAGAGATGGCTGGATCCCAAGTTTTACCAACCCAAAGCAAAGTAAGGGAGCATTCACTGAGCTGTTACACTAATAAATGGCCTTTCTTCAGTCGGTCACACTGAGACACATTTCATGGAATTATAGAATCAAGGAGTGGGAAGGGACCTTCAAAGCTTATCTAGTGAAACCTCCCTGCAGTGAGCAGGGACATTCTGTACTAGATCAGGTTGCTCAGAGTCTCATCAAGCCTGGCCTTGAATGACTCCAGAGATGGGGCCTCCACCCACTCTCACCGCAACCTGTTCCACTGCCTCACCATCCCTCATGGTGAAGAATTTCTTTTTAACATCTACTCTAAACCTGCCCTGTTCTAGTTTAAAACCACTGCCCCTTGTCCTATTGGTACATTCTCTGATGAACAGCCCCTCCCCAGCTTTCCTGTACCCTTCAGGCACTAGTAGACTGCTATGAGGTCTCGCTGGAGACTTTTCTACGGTGAACAGCCCCGGTTCTCATCCTGTCCTTGAAAGAGCAGAGCTCCAACCCCTGATCATCCTTGTGGCACTCCTCTGGACCCTCTCCAACAGGTCCATGTCCTTCTTGTGCTGAGGACACTGGAGCTGGACACGGTACTCCAGGTGGGGTCTTACAAAGCTCTTCTATCATTCTTAGGGAAGAGATGAGCAGTTTGCTTGGCTGAAAAATCTATGTAAATGTCATACACAGAAGATTGGGCAGGCTACCTAACAGCTGCAAGCATCCCAGTGCTAGCAGATATCCTGCTTTTTCCAGACTTCATCCCACTTTTCATTTCATGCAGCTTTGCTCAGCTCCAAAAGTTAGTCTCATGTATTACTAAAATTATTACTCCATTGGACAGGTCAGAAAAGATTCTCCAGCATAAATTGTTACTAATCTTGATTATTTTCTTTCATCCTCTAGTTCTTTCAAGTGCAGTATTTAATATTATGTGTTCCTAAGGTAATTGCTCATATTGGTGGAGCTAGAAAGTTATCTATGCTTTTAGATTATTTTTTTAATACAGGCACAAACAGCAACTATCAGGAGCTTAAATATTTTTATCTTCTCTTCATCTGTGCTTTATGTGAGTACTCTCATATGATGAAATGACTAAGAAGTCATTTTATGAAGTTACTATTGTCTTGTGTGTTTGGGTTTTTCCTGATGCATAATCACATTACATAATATTCACTCTGCCTTGCACAAAGATTTTCCTTCAAGATAAATAATTATCTTGCAAGAATTATGGCAAACTAGGCACAGTTTAAGTAGCAAGGATACATAATTTATGTATTACTACCAAATACTGAGCTTTACTTGCTATTTGGGGTGAACTCAAATAGCTGATGTCTTATCAGTCTTCTAGTCTTCCATGTGCTGCATTCTGATTTCTTTCCTAGCAAAGAGATTGTACCCCTCTATCTGTTTATGAATGCCTCTATAGACAGACAATGCTAAATATCTGCCATAACAAACAATGAGAAAATCATACACTCACACATCAAAAGCCTGGCAGTGATGCAGTGCTTTAAGATGGACAAGGGTAAATGTAAGAACATTTCATAGACAGTTTCAAATATATGCCTGTAAAATGAGGTCCCTAGAAGAATATCTGAATATCAAATGTTCCCCAGGCATTATGTGCACTTGCAGAGCACCCCAGACTTACTTTGAGGAAATGGGTTTTAATCTTCCCACAGTCCTTGCCTCTCTGCTCTTTTGCTGGAGAATAGAGGATGGTTTTGGCTGGGATTCTTGCATATGCAACTCTCTTGTTGCTGCTGAGCATCCAGATGAACACATCAGGCACTGTATTCTGTGGCTGTTAAATGAAAAATTCAACTAAACCTGAATTTATTCTATGAGACACCACCACTATTTTTTTGTTAAAATACTCTCTACCAAGGGCCAATTCTCCATAGTTCTTGTAGAGTGGCAGATATGTACCCAGAATAAAAGAACTTTGTAGAGTAATTAAGAAGTACCCACTCTGTAAATCAATTCAGGAGAAAGTAAACTAAAAATACAAGTATGAATATGTCTCAGGAAATCATACTCAAAGATAGCATGAGGTGAAAGTACCTACGATGTAAACACACTCAACTTCATCTGTACCAGGAAACAAAAAATATAACAACCAAACACAAGCAGTGGGATACTCTCATGTATTCTGATTGTAGGGACGCTTTATGGCATTGCCTTGCCCTGTCTCGAATAGCATTTCCCCAGATAAAGCATGAACATGGTCTGAAGTTCCAACATGATCCTAGGGGCTGTTCTCAGGAGACACAAGGTCATTATGTTTTAGAAGAGGGAAAATTTGGGCAGAGATTGCAAATCATTCCAGGCTGTGCCACTTGCTCTCTGATCCAGTGAAAAGCCAAGGCCCTGTGTAGGCTGCTTGTACAGGCAGCTCTCAGAGGGATAGCACTCCACTGGCTGGATTCTGCGCTGATCAAATATGCCCATTCTTCTGTTATTCTCAGGCTTAATAGAATCTAAGCAGTGTCTGCACAGTGAATTATAAAATAGAGACCCACGAGCTCCAAATCCCCATCACCATACCAGCAAAGACATGAATTTGGATCAGAAATAAGGTCACCTTCAAACCACCAGGTCACATAAGGGATGATCTTATTTTTTTCAAAGAAAGAATAAATAAAAGATGAAGGAAAAACTCTCTGTACTGCATCATCTCCATATCATATCTCCCAGTGTTTCCTACCCAAGTCTACTAACAGTTACATTTAATGTAAAACAGGATTGGATCTAGACAACTCTTCAGATTATCAGGTCAGGAGTTATTATTCACATAGGATTATGAATTTAAATTTATCAGAATTTCTGTGTGGATTACCTCATCAACCAAGAATCGAATTTTATCTATGAAGCTCTGAGTCTCACGCATCATCTCATCTAGTGCCATCTTCTTTTTTGACTGCTGAACAATTCCCTTGGCATCACTGGACATTACTTCCTGCAGTCAGAAAAGACAAAATGCATTTTTTCTGTATTATCAAGTAGTTTCAACTGAATACAGAGAACAGTTTAGAAATTAAGAAGAGAAGAAAGAAACTCTTGGTTCAAAACAACAGTCACTACCTTTGTCACAACAGAAAGTGATCAGCTCTTTGGAGCTGGATATCATAAGACACCACCACTATAAATTTACTCTTGGTATAGATACTGCATGTTTGGAAGTGCCAAGAGACATGTGATTTATCACCTAGAATGATCAAGCTTCAGTCTTGACAGAAGTTACAACCAATTTCTGTGCTACAAAACAGTAAATGAAGCTAATAAGAATACAGACATCTTCCACAAAGTTTTGTTTCTTCTTACTGGTTCCCCAGAGGAGCTGACTAGGTCCAAGAATATGAAATGCCAGAATTTACTAGTCTTGAAGTTTAGACCCACCACAGTAATCAAGTGTCTAACAGCAGCTTTAATTTGGTGTTTTCGCACTGAACTAAGCATTGTCTCATTTTAAGATGCATTGAAAAGAAAAAACAATTTACAATAATGTCATATTTGTATTTTTTAAAATATTCTAAACAATTTTATGGTATCCTATGACTCTCAATTAACCACAGCAGGATAACACTCATTATTAAGCACTCATAGATACTATATTCATATTAATTACCATTCCAAGAGAAATTAAAATGTATAATTTCAGCCTGATTACACATAACATCATTGTATTGGCACCTAATGTAAAAAAACACACGTACCAGCTCTTGCTTGAACAGCATGAGTCTCTTTTTGTCCAAAGCAGTGTAGTTGAACCCTTTGGGCTTCTTTTCAGCAATGGTAATGAAGGCCCTAGGGCATAAGAATAACATGTTCTTTAAATGTGTTATTTTTCAAATTATATCAGCTGCTAAAATACATTGGGATGAAATATTTTCTGTCTGCTGTACTACATGAACCAGAAAACAGAGATGCTGAAATTCTATAAAATAAATAATGAACATCTGTTAGATTCAAATAATCGAGTTAGATATCTCTGCACCATAATTCACCAAAACAGAATTGAGATACAGAAATTAGGATTTATATCTGCTTCAAACCCCATCTGTCACAGAGCCCATTGGATGATGGAGTATGTGGAATCCTTTGCTGTTATCTTAACCTTGTTGGTTTTTTGCAGTATGTCTATCACACACTTTATTAGACCTTACTTATCTCACCTTCATTCTGCTCTTAGGTTCCAGAAAGCCAAAATAATATAACAATGATGCAGTTTACTGTCAGTACTAAATATTGAAATTAACAATAAAATATTTGCTCTGTAGAAGTACTAATTGCCATTTGTTAAGGCCTTGCTTTTATAGAAGAATAAATAAAACACATACCACTCTGTTTACTGCATTTTTTATTATTATCATAGATTTCCTTGTATAACCTTGAATTAGTAGAGAACACAATCAAAGTTTTCTGTATGCATCTTGTAAATGTGGTTACCTGCTTTGGTTGATAAAATCATTTAGGGTTGTCCTCATTTTCTCCTCAGATGCAACCTCTGAAACCTTCATCAAGTCCTTTACTTGCTCTAATGATTCCTCCTATGAAAAACGCATGAAAAAACCATTATGGAAAGGAGGGCACTTTGTCATTCTGCCAGTGTTATCACACTATTATTCACTGTATGACGAGCAAGAATGAGGGAGGCGACTTTGTAACCTGACAGAACAGGACCATTGATAAATCACTACGCATGAAGTGTGCAGAGAGAAGACTCCATCAGCATGATTTATTTTGACCTTTCCCCAGTCTCTAACTACTAGCCCAAGCTACTACTGCTTGGAGCAGCTTTCTTTTCTCCCTTCTCCCAGGCATTCTCCACTAGATAAGAGGAAAAACTGTATGTTTCCTTGGTTCTGTTTCCTGCTCTGCTGCTTAAATCTGGTAAACAGCCCAGACCTCGGTGGGCACCTGAATCCATATGCAGGCTCTGCCACACCTCAGTGCTGTTACCACTGAAAAATAGAATCTGATCTTACAAACTGTAATAAATACTTGGATTTCCAGCAAGGCCTGTGTTTGTTCAGGTACACTGAGAAACATTTCTTTCCTATATACATTCAGACGTTTCATTTTCAAACACCTGTGTTTGAAATGTTAGCCTGTAAGCCAATTTCTTCTCATGATTAAACCCTGCATGTATATGACTTCAGTGTGCTACTTATGAGGAGTATAAGGATAAATGAAGGACGAATCAGATTCTTATTCTGACTGCCCCAGATTAGAGTATACAGCCTTAGAAGCCACTTCTAAAAAAATATTATTACTTTCTTTAGACTCTTGATATTAATTTTAAAAAAAAAGTAGAAAATAACATCATTAGGGAAAAACACTAATTCTAGGGAATTACCGTGACCACCCATGAGACAACTTGCCATTTTCTATTAATATCTTATGAAAATTGAAATCAAAATGCTTCCTTTAAAGAATCTCAGCATAAACACAGTTTAAACCATGTGGTCTGTTCGAGAATGCATCAGAGGAAGAATCAGAGGAGAAAGAACTGTGAATTGTTAGACTCTTCTTACAAAGAGTAAGACATTTCTCTGAAAAGAAGACATCTCTGGCAAAATAAAAAAAGGACAAGAATGCTTGACTAGCTCTAATATATTAAAAGAATTTAGGAAAAAAAAAGATAATGGGTGACATCAGCTACTGCTTACTGCTTCACAAAATGAACAGCAAAGAACGCACTTGGGAATAAATTTTCAAGGCCTTTTGTGGGGAATGTGACCTCTCACTGCCATACTCTGCTACATACATGAGCATGGGATGATGGCTGCCACGTACCAAGTGATCCACCATTTTCTCAAGAGTGTTAGAATAGTACAGACGAAAGGTCTGGTTACCCCAGTAGCTCTTGACACAAACACAGGGCTTCTTCTCATCATATGGCAGGTACTGGTAGTTCCTGTGAAAGCAAAGAACAGAGCAGATCATACAGGTGAGACAGGTGTTCAGGGGGAGATGCAGGACAGAAAAACTGCTTAGAGCTCTCTCACAATACAGAAAACCTGTTTATTAAATACTGTGAAGAACAAACACAAACATCATTTATGCTACCTGTGAGATCCCTGAAGAGAAAATGCTTGGAGATAATGCATCTAATTACGCGTTTTCCAGTTTGGGAGTCAGGCAAAGAGTTATGTAGAGAAGCTCTGGAATATTGTTGATGGTGGGAAACAACAAGGGAGAAAGGGTCAAAAATTTAAACCTGATCAACTCTTCAAGAGCAATGACTCTGCACACTGCCCAGCAGGAGCAGCATGACACTTCCACCACCACATTACTTTGACGAGATGCTTTTTTACAGAAGCAAGAGCTAGTAGAGATTGATATTCTTTGTAAGAAGATGATCTATAGGACCCTGCTTAGTAAAAATTATTTCAAACTCATTGATAAAATACATCTGTTGCTCTCTCTTATCTCACTTTCTATCTTTTTATCTAAACTGCCATATTGACTCCTTTGGTCATGCTGCTTTCTTTGGGTTTTCAGCTGTATGAGTCTTGTAATGAAAAGTGTGGCAGAAGTCAGCATAATCAGAGGCTTCACAAACATTAATGCACACTTGTCACAAAACCTGGTGTTTGGATTACAGTTTTGTTAAACACAATGTCAAAATTATGTATCTGACAAACACACTGTCCTCCTTTTATATAAATAATATAGCTCTATGAAACACCATGCTCAACCATTCTGAACTCAGCACTACAAATCTCATAATTTTCCTTTCTAGTGGTAAGACAAAGGAGGATATGAAGCTCTATAAACAGCTTTAAGTTCTTCTGAGAATGGCCCTAACACTATCACCAGCTCTTCAGAGAAGAAAAACTGTTAGCATTATTATTAATTTATTATTATTAATTAGAATGTCTTTAAAAGAAGGGAAATATATACCATGAGTAGAGATAATGGTAAACAATTTTAGTACCCAAAAGGCCCTGACTGCATAATATATCTGGTTTTAAGGTGCCTGTATTTTGCAGTCAGTTGCTGTAGAAATAATAATGAGTATTCATTTGAATGTCATTCAAAAATGCCAATTAGTAATAGTGTGGGAAAGTTTCACATTAATTTCATTGGTAGATGAAATTGGTAGATGTGTTTTTAAATAGTAGTTAGTTGACTGCTTTTTTAAAAAAGCTACCATAAGGTAAATCTATGGTCAAATCCATTATATCTTTGGAAATTTGTTTAATTTAAAATTTTTCTTTATTGCACTTTGTCTTACGTCTTTACCATTAGTTGTCTAACTTGTTTGTTGCAAAGTCATGTTGGAAATGAAAAAAAAACATGTTTCTATAATAAATTCTTTGCCATGCTTAAAAACAGACAGTAATGAGTTATTCTGAAAAATAAGATTTCATTAATGAGGTGTTCTACTAATTTGTAAAAATAGTCTTTGTCTTCTGTAAAGCAGCTAGCAGTGTGTGGCCAAATTTTCAGATAGCACAAGATGAAAAAAATCTGCAGCAGTTTACATAAATTTGAGGAAAAAAAATCTTTAATGGCAGGAACAAAGAAGCAAATTGCAGATTTGAAGAATGATTCATTCCTTTAAAAAGGTTCTTAAAATCTAAATTCTTATTAAGGGAATAACTAAGAATCCCACAGTCTCTCAGGAAGGATAATAGCAGCATGTATCCAACTCTGCAGGGCGAATAATGAGGAGAGGAAACTGTCTTTATGCCAAACATTGTTTTTCTCCTCTCTTCTCTGCATTTGCTGCAGAAACTAGAATTTCTGACATGGTACCTTTTTTCTTCCACTGTTCTTATTAAACCTGACTGAGGTCCCACTTGACTGAGTGATGGATTTATTCTGACTTGATTCATTGCAAGAATGGATGAAAGTACTTTTTAACTTTAGGGAGGTCTAGAAACCAAGAGAATGTTGATACCCTTCTCTCCAATTCTTAGATCCATAAAATGCTTGGCAGTGCCTGGCCAAGTATCATCTAGTTTTGGCACCCAACAATATCAAGGATTGTTCTGCCTACCAAAGCATCATAGATGATACTTCTTTTTATTAGCATCTTTGAAATTAAATAATAATTTATACTTCTGTTTACAAACAAGGCCATTTGTATGAACTGGTCTGTATGTTTTAATGTATTGATCCATTCTTTATTGTAATGACTATTGCCTCCTATTTCTGCTGCTACTTGCTATTTAATTTTATACCTACAATTATTAGGTGTGGAAAGTGTTGTGTGAGGCTGACACTGTCTTGACCAGATTTCAATATTTTTGATTCATTGTTCTGTTTCTGACTCTGGTCACTGGGTGAATGTTACTTGCGATTTATGGAACCATAAACCAGGGATATCACTGAAGGAACTGCACCTTCCTGTAGCTTTCCAATATATAGTGGATATCACAGAATGACAGACTATCAGAGATTGGAAGGAACCTCAAGAGAGTTCAAGTCCAATCCCCCTTCCTGATTAGGAACACAGGAATGCATCCAGGCAAGTTTTGGATATCTCCAGAGAAGGAGGCTCCATAACCTCTCTGGACAGCCTGTTCAAGTGTTCCGTCACCCCTCACTACAAAGTAGTTTTTTCTCATATTTCTGTGGAACCTCCTGTGTAACAGCTTGCATCCATTGCCCCTTGACCTATCATCAAATGTCACCGAGGAAGCCAGGATATCACACAGCCCTTTTGGAAACACCAGAAGTTCAGGTCCAGGAGGCCTTGATCAGAAGATGAATGCAAAATAGTTCAGAGACCATTCACTTCAGTGGAGCCTAGAAAATTTCCTCTTATGAAAGTCTCAATCCCAGACAATCTGTTTAATTCTGCCAGGGTTCACTAATGAATCTCACAGGATTATAAAACAGGAACCAGAGTCCTGCATGTCATGTGACTGAAACTGAGATCTTCACCTGTTCCCACTAGTAATCAGTGGCTTCTCGGGAGATGTGGTGGATATCAGAGGAACTCCAAGGTCATGAAAAATTTCATCCTCCCATTCATGCAATAGACTGTCTTCTGCTTCTCCATCACGTGTCTTTTTTTTCCCTCCAGCTCCTGACACTCCATCAGTAATATTTCCAAAGTTACCTAGAGACACAAGGTTACAAGTGAAAAGATTATTAGCTTGGAGGTGATAAATCTGAATGACATTTTTTTAAAAAGAGAAACACCAGTCATGCCAGTGGAAAATCGTTGTCCCCTCCTGTTCATTATCTGTTCTGGCCATATTTTGTAAAGGTCCTGACAGGGTAGTTTGGTTTCAATGACTTTTCAGACTCCAGGACAGTGCTTCCTTACCTGCCTTTCTTGATATATACTTTATATACTACCCTCATCACTAAGTGATGTGACCCCCTGGTTGCTGGCCCCCAGGACCTTCTGCTTTTACCAAAGAGTTTGAGGAACAAAACCAATAATGCTGTTGATATCTCTAGACCAGAAGCCACAATACATGACTGATTCACATAGCAAATGTAAATCTTCTTTAAAAGACGTGGATGATTATTTCAATGCCTCATTTCAGAAGTTCAAAATCTCATTTTAAGAAAAGCAAATTTTGCATGGTATATGCATTATCAACACTGGGAAAGAGGTGCATCCATTAAACTTATAATTACAGATTTTGTTAGAAATGGGGGGAAAATGTTCCCTGCAGGAGAAGAATGATCTGAATCATTTCATACGACATCTTGATATGAACTTTTAGTTCTGGCCTTCGTGTGAACGATGGCCATTTGCCAAATTTTGACCCAAATTTCAACTGCAGAGTTAGCTGAGGAAAGTTCAGTTCTCGAATTCAGAGACAGATTTATCTTTAGTATTAATTCTGATCAGAATCATTATAATTTCTTGCCTAACAATATAAATTAGTATATTGTTATTCTCAGCTCTGCTTCCTGCTGAGCTTCAGCAGGAATTAATATTGTTCATTGATTGTCCTGTCTGTCATAGACATGTCTGCCTGCACACATAGCTTTGCAGTTGAGTGCACTCAAGTACACAAGCAGAGAGATGGGAATAGCCAGGTTGTTACTGTGCACTTGGATTCTTAGTGGAGCCAGTACAGAGACAGAAGAACCCCTGAAAGGGAAATGAGACCACTTCAAACTTCTTTCAAGTGAAATTTCTTTTAATTTGAAAATAGCTACTCAATATTCATGGAATTGTCTTCATTTTCTCTTTAGTCAGTTCCCAGGAGCAATTTAGCTCCACCATGAGGAAGTCCCTCATGCAGTGAAGTCTTGTTTTGCTCAGAAAGAGGACAGGACTTTGCAGGAGGAAAGCTGGTGCATCAATTTGGAGGCTTGGCTGTACATTGGCCTATCATCCTGATGCTACACTCACAGATTTACATGTAGCTCAACAGAGTTGGCCAAGAGGGTTCACATGAGTACTCCCAGAAAAGGGACTCCCCCACAGACACAGACTAATTGCAATGGACACTACAGAAGAAACTTTGCCCTGGGGTAAATTCTTTAAGTAGGATCTCTGAAGAGATTAGGATAAGTGTTGGGTGAGTGGCTGTATATATTCTGTGAGAGGATTTGTATCAATACAAGGTATCTGGGAGTAGTGACAACTAGCTATCAGTACACCCAGTCTGGCTGCTACCCAGAGAAATGATCACTAGGGTTTAATTCAAACATGTAAGCCCTGCTCTGAAGCTGATTCCTGAGCCCTGAGATGCAGTTGTCAATAACACATAGCATCCCTTTGCTCCCAAGACTCTGCTTTGGAGGAGAGCTTAACACACTTACCAACAGAAACCTCAAAGGTTATTGGCTTGTCCCCAACCTTCCTATCAATCATTGTGGCTTCAAAAAATGTTCCAAAGAGGAGGAATTCCTCAGATTTCTCTTCATAGATCTATTGGAGAAAGGAGGAGGCAGAAATATGACACTTATTTTACCTTCTACTCTTTTTTAAGCACAGAGGAGTCTACATAGTCTCTAGCAGCAGTGTTACTGCTGTAGAGCTATCAGTTTGAGATGGTCAGTGAAACAATAATTTGAAGGAAGAAGTAATATCTCTTTGAAGAATTGGAATGATTGGTAAAAAATATAAACCCATGTGACTTTGGTCTTGTCAGTATTGTCCAGCTATATTAAAAGTAATTACCCCTCACATCATACTTTGTCTCACCAGCAGTTGCTAATAAAATGGTTTCAGTATTTTAACATATTCTTATACTATCATTCAGATTAGACATCTAAGGCAGTTCAAAGGCCTTAGTGCAAAAAAACCCAAAAATTCATCATCCTGATGGAAGGCAATGACATTTGGCAATGAATTTAGTACTCTTTTTGCTTTGCATTATAATAGTAAATGCTGCCATTTTAATATATCCAGGCAGGTGATTGTCCAACTCTGTTCTCCCCAGGGATGGTATCAACCTGCTGTCCACGTGTTTGTACCATCAAGTCTTTGACCTTGCTCAGGGACACTCATCTCTCACTAATGCCAGTAAAACTCAAAGGTTTCTGGGATTCATATTTATTAGACAGCAATCCTGTGCAAAAGCCTGAAACCAAGAAAACCTTCATTTTTTTAAATCCTGATATGCTTTAAACTACAAATGTAAAGATGAGTCTTCATGCAAGGGCATGCAGTCCTCTGCCTTCCCGGCATGAGAGACCAGAAAAAAGAAGAACCCTGTTTTCAGCTTTTCACAGAGTTCAGAAGCCCATGAAGCAAATTTGGTGTAGCAGCACACCCTGAAAGGTATAACGACATTCTGTGGAGCTCTAAGGCCAGGTTTGGCTATGTTAAAGCCTACTTGAGCTCCAGCATCCTCTTGTCCTTGGCACACACTCTCACTCAAGGAAAGCTAACACCTCTAGCATCATTAACAAACCAAGCTACTAGCCCCAAATGAGATAAATGTTGTAGTCTGAGTTCTCCCTGAATTCACATCATGACTGCCACCACTGCTACAATGCAAAACCTATTGGTGCCACAGTATGAACACCAGTCCATCAGGCAAGATCAGTACCAGTTTCTTTTGCAATAGAGTGAGAAAGTGAATAAAACATGAGCAATAGGTGAATATTTGTTTCCCAAAATTTCATAAAGCAGAAAGTTTTTGACACATCCCATGATCACTTTCTTTTGAAAAACCTCTGCTGCACAGAGTAAAAGGGCATAGGTCCTCAGTGAAATGATTAGTAGCATCATGCTTAATACTATAAACTGATTGCAGCTCCAGAGTAGCTTTGAGCCTTGAGCCTTCATTATTTACAGCATGAACACAGAGTGCCTAATAAAACTGAGACTTGGAGATTATGACACACAAATCTGTCTCCTATTATTAAGAATAAAACCCCCAAATATTTAATGTCTTCTTGTTCTGGAATAGGTCAATAAAGTTCTGCTCTGGGGCTGGGTAATTAGCCTCTGTTGTCTCCGAGGCTTCACAAGATGTTTTTTGCCTTACTTGTAATGTCTCCAGTTCCTTCTTTTCCTTTCAGAGAGCTGTAATACAATTACTGTGTCTGCTGTAGCATGAAATATTGCTGAACGTCACAAAAAAGAATACCAAGCATCACTGTATTATTTTGTTACTTTTTACTGATTCTATATTTGAAACTGAGTAGCCAGAAATAAATCCTTATTACTATTAGTATTTATTGGTGTTACAGCAGAGCTTGTTCCTATACACAAAGCATTTAGCTAACATCTAAGAGTAAGTGTTTGAGCTGCCCACAGTAATAGATTTCTTCCAAATGAAGGAAAATTTATGTGGAAATAAATTTCTTTCCATGTCACCTCTATTACAGTCTTCAGAGAAGAACTGAGGGACAGAGGCAATTTAGAGCTATAAGAGTATATAAAGTAAGACCAGGTTATGGGTTTGTGCAGCTGGTTTGTGATTACCCTTGCCAATTCTCTGCTAGCACACTCTCCGACTGGCCTCAGGCGCAGGCCATGGAAGAGCACTTGTCATGGCTAAACTTCAAGTCCAAAGAACAATTTCTCTTTTCCTATTTACTTGTAGAGAGGGAGTCAGAAGTTCAAGAATCAGCTTTAGTAGAGAACACAAGTGCCTTAAGCATTGAAGGGGCTACCACTACAAAAGCCAAAATTTTGAACAATGACTTACTGAAGTGTGAAAAAAAACCCTAGTCATGGTAATATTTTTCTTCCTGTTCATTGTGTAAAGAAAATTCTGAGCTTGCATATGCATCAACATGCCACTGCTCTTAGACAGTGATGTGGTGGAGCAGAGAATCAAAGCTCAAGTATTGGCTCAGCACCTGAGCCCACATGCCTGCTACAACCACACAGCCCTCTCAAAGCATCATAGCACAGATTTTTCCCATGATATAATCCTGTACAATAGGTAGAGCTGGGAAAGTAACATCAGGTAACAGCCATTGAAGCTGACCAAATTATTTGCAGCCCCTCTCCTAAAAAGATTAGCCATCTACAAACACTAAACATCCAGGGTTAAGGGAGAGTACAGCAGCCCAGGCTGTATCTCTCTGCATTTGCACAAATTCTGTAAGAGTGATCATCTACAGACTTCAATTTTCTCAAATAGATGCAAAAAAAAAAGAATTTTAACAGCTTCTCCTGTTGGATGTCTGCTGTTTAGCAATGTTATTTCATATAAGTTTCTGGTAGGAACACATGGATGCAGCTAGCCCAGAAAGAATAATTGGATGAGAGGCTAAGTTTTATGGAAATCAAGTCCTCCTTGAAATTTTTTAAAGACTTACAGGTACACATTAATGCTTCATTTGTGCTGCATTATTATGGGAAGGTTGCAAGACTACAGAGGTAAGGAGAAGCTGCAGAGAGCACATGAAAGGAACATTACGTGTGCAGAATCCAATACACACATCAGTGCCATCCTTGAAGGTTTAGGAGTAAATGTCAAACTGTATCTCATTATCATACTAACCTCTAAAGGCACATCAAATGGCTCAACTTCCACTTCAGTTGAGTTCATCTTATTAGACGGAGAAGCAGATTTTCGATCTTCTCCTGCTTTCTCAGGTTTGTCTTTTCCTTTGACTGCTTTGGAGTCTTTATCTTTAGAAGGCAATTTGATATCCTTAATAATACTTGAAAACTTTGACTCACGGGCTCCTCCTGAAAGTATCTCTACAGCAATCTCAATGAAGAGACGTCCTCTGAATGAGACCCCTTCTCCAAACCCTTCATTAAGCTCCTGGTAGTCATCAATGAGGCTGTGGTTCCTCGGTGAGCCGTAGAGATTGATCCAGGCAGGCCCAAAGGTAGGCAAAAACCCTGGAGAAAAAGTACTTTTTATGGCATTTCTGTTAGGTATTCATACACTCTCCTCACTATCTGCTCCAAGAAATCTTGCCTTTTGTGCAGCAAAAACTGAATTTGGACCCATTTCCATTGATGTAGGGACCACCTTGTATAGAGCACTGTTTTGTAAGACAATTCTTAGGCATGAAGGAGTCTCTGTCAATAACCAGCCAGGGACACTACCAATATGGAGCTGCTTCTCAGAAGATGTTCATACCACAAGTACTGGGGTATACAGCACTTCTTGTAAAAAAGAGCTTGCTCTTGCAGACTGAATCTAGGCATGGTATGAAAGGAACCCAGGCTTTCTCACCTTTTCCAAACTGTTCCCAAGCCCATATCACTACTCACCTTATATGATTTATTTTCTGTTTTCTGATTAAGGACTCGGTTCCACATTTGAATTTACAGGGTTTTTGGAGTTACTGTGCTTTTCCTGACCTGTGATGTTCCATACTTGAATCACACAGCATAAATAAGACTATACATGTAGGCTCAAGCATCAGTGAAGTCTCTAGATATTGAGCTTTACATCACACATGTGAGGACAAACACTATCTATGGTAAATCATTGAGCTGTGAAAGCACCCACCTGGGCCCTACCTAGAAACTTTGCTTTGACTGGGAAGACCAAAACCACATGTCTCCTCTGCCTGAGATTTGCACTTTATGCTCCCAGTGCCAGACAGAAACTGGTTGGGAAAGAAGGTGCCAAAAGGTGTAGCAGCCCTGTAACAAGAAAGGCAGTGGCAGTCCACCACGTACTAAGCAAAATGTAATATAACTTCATATTAAGCAAGAAAAGGTTTCTCAGAACCACTGTGTACTGAGCACAATGTAGTATAACTTCAAATTATGCAAGAAAATGTTTCTCAGAATTAGCAAAAACAACTGTTATTCGCTTGAGCTCTTGGCATTCCTAAAAGGGGTTTAGCCTGTGCCCAGATCCCAGGCAACTAGATTTTACCTGAAAGGCATATTCTGGAACACACACTTTCCCCTTTACCTTTGTCACCTTCTTGTTCATTAGATATTTTCTTCAGGTCTATGAAGTGGGTGGCTAAGGCCACATCATTCACACTGCCTTCATCCCACACCTGGATTTTGACTCTCCGGCAGAGTGGAGGGAACATTTCCTTGAAGATAATCTGTTCATGCCATACTGGATCTGCACAGTTCTTTTGCACTGTTGTCCGGCCCTGAAATGAAAGTCCAGGAAATTCAGCTCCGAAGTGATCACACACTGGAGAATGACAAAGAGTACTGCACTTAGTTACATCTCCCCTGCCACTTTTAAAGCATAAATGTCCTATCTTGAAAGTATTTCAGCTTTTCTATTAGCTTGTTTATTTTTCCCTCCATACCTAATAAAAGACCATATTATGGATAAAGAATTCTCCCCTGCACACAGCAGAGTCTGGAATAAAATCTAATTCTTCAGGGCCCTTGTGCACAAAACGTATCTGTGAAGTCAGACTGGCATTTCTGCTACAAATTGTACTTCTTCAAATGGCTTTTGAAATATCAGGGTAGTAGTAACGCAGTGCAGTTTGTGTCATAAAAGATGAAATTCATTAAAGCTGCCAGGCTACATGTACCAACGGAATTACCTTAAATGAGGCAATTTATCTAGCATAAAATATTACTGTGCATCATGTTCTATTTGCTGGGGAGGTAGAAACAAAAGCTATTCCTCTGAGCCTGAAGGAGATGGCAGGACCATGTCACAGCCTGTGCAGCTAGAGGCTGTGGCAGCCAGCCTACTTGAATATTTTGGGGGGAGAACTGAGTCAGGAAGCCCACCAACAATACCTCTAAACTCATATTTTACAAACCAAAGTGCAAGTACACATCAGCTATCCATTCCTATGTCTTCTTCAGTCCTCTATTGAACCTGAAGTAGCTGCACACACTTGAAATTTTAAACTCATGCTAGTTTCAGATATAACACTTTGCAGATTGGATTCACAGCAAAACATTAAATCAGCCCTCAAGGGTTTAATTTGGAGGCCTGAAACATCAATAAAGGACTGAGTTATACCTAAGGCTTCCTTGCACACAGAAAGCATTGCTGGCTTAAAATTTTTCCCGCTTGCATCTCCTTTTCACTTCCCTTCCACCAAAGTCAGAAGGCTTTGTGGCTCTCTGTGGCATCATCTTTGATGCTGAAGGAGCTCTGGGGACAATTAAGCCAGGCAACACTGAGATAGATTCTACTTAAATGCTTCCTCTTCTGCTACCCATAGAAAATCTGTAAGGGTCCTGAATTACACACAGTAATTCAGAAGTCCTAGTAATTAGCCCAGCCCTAAAATCCAGATCATCTTTATTGATTTCAGGTCTGCTTCCTGTGAGGAAAACCAGAACATAGCATTTATCTAATACTGTACTGCATAATTCACTCCTGTAATCTAATGTTTTAGTAGAAGATTTGCAAAATTTTCTTTCCCCTCCTGCTGCCTGACTTTAAGCCACTGCTGTGAGGCTGGTATTAGATCTGCTGGCATTAAATGTTTCCATTACATTGTCCCTACATAGGAACTGAAAAATTGATTTCTGGTGACCGAAATATGTGTTTTGCTTAATTTATGCAGCTGTATGTTAAGAGATAACAGCCTTTAGCTGAGCTAGTAGGAAATAAGGCCTACATTTGTGATCAAGAGGATCCCAATTACCATTTGACCTGCAAACATGACCACCACATAGGGATCCACAAGGTCCTTACTGTCGCCTATGAATGCTTTGGTGACATTGGCCATGATACTAGAGTTCATCTTCGGAAGTCCTTCTGCTTTGTAAATTCTCACATAAAATCTGGCCCATGGTCTCTCAGATGGAAAGCCTTTGGGGATCAAGAGGTTCCTGAAAGAAAAAAGAATCCATTTCTTCAAAATTTAAAATTCAGACAATGAAATGATACTTTTTCCAAAGAAAAATTAACCTTAAGTTAGCTTATATCCTGAGAAGACACAAAAATGTGTATGCACTTGCTTCTGCAAAACATTTTCTGGCTACCATGAGAAAATCATGGAATAACAGAATCATAGAATGGTTAGAATTGAAAGAGACCTTTTAGATCACCTAGATCCCATTCCCCCTGCCATGGGCAGGGACACATCCCACTAGACTGGACACAGCATTATTCAGCAACCTTGCCTATGTAATATAGATAGGGTTGCTCAGGGCCTTGTACAGTAAATTCTGAATATCTCCAAGGATGGAAATTTCCCACTCTCTCTGAGCCCCTGTTACATCTGACAACATCCATGGTAAAAAAAAGTCTTGTATTTCTTCTGAAATTCCCTTGCTATAAACTGCATCCAAAGCCTCTTCTACTGTATTCTCCTGGAAAGGGTCCTGCTTTGACCTCTGCATGTATGATGCTCCTTAACCTGCTCTTCTTAACCCTCAAAAAACAAACTGCCTTCCATCATCTTAGCATCTTTCCATCGAGGATGCTGGTCAGTATACCACCTTGAACTTTCTGTATTTTACAAGGAGAATGCTGATGAACTTTATCTAAGGATATGGAAATTGCCTGTACATACACATCTGAATGAGGAAAGGGAACAGCTTCTCCTCATTTTTTCCTTCTTCACTACTTTTCAGAAATATTTAACTGGTTTCAGATCAATAAATCCTGTCAGAGGTAATATGGCACTCATCTACAGGCCATGGTCTGCTCTATCAGCTCCAGAGAAATGACTATAATATGACCTTCAATTTAGTTGAGAGGGTCATAAACACTCTCTGAGCACGTCAGAATCGGTATACATTGATATGCTACTCTAAGCCTGAATAGGCAAGGAAAGGACTGAAAGGAGGGTAAAAGACTTTTGAGGTACTTAGTAAAGAAGAAAACAGCTTAAAAAATTACTTCAGTACTTTTCAATCTGCTCCTCGGTATCAGCTGTTTTCTGCGTTGCTTGTATGGCATCACCTTTCCCAGTCACACTGATGTCGCACTTCAGGTAGCCCTTGGCTCCTGTCCTAATATCAGAAGGATCTGTGAGAAGGGCCCACTTGTCACAAAATTGATGACCTGTAAGATAGAAAAACTTAAGCAACCAAATAGAGGATGCAATAAATGCAAATATTTCTTCTTCCCACTCCAAGAAAGGACTTTGCAGACAACATTTGTGCTTTCAGGAGAATCCAAATGAAGAACTTTCCATACCAGGTCCAAAATGTTAAATCACCAAAAGGGCAAACAAACAAAGCTCACCTGGTTTGTAAGATCAGTGCCTAAAGACCAATGTTTGTATGAAATGTCAGCTGCTAAAATAAGGCTATGTCTTTATGAGGCAAGTCCAACATTTTGATGAGAAGAACTCTCTAAAGACTCTTGCAGGAACACTTTTGAGAGCGTGGCCTGAATGACTCTAACAATTTTGCCATAACTGGATGACATTTGTGACAAGTGGCCTAAATACATTCATTCCCAAAGTGTGAGAAAAGACCAGATCCCTGAGTAATTATGAAATAAAGACACATGATGTGGATGGTTCTAAAAACAGGCCAAAAATGGTGGTCTTTCTCTTAGCTTCAAATTCCAGTAAGCACTGGACATCATTGAAGATGGCAGGACAAGAGCACCCATTGTCAGTTCTATATTATCTCCCTCTTTCCCATTGTGGACTGCTGCTCCTCTTGCTCTCCTCATTGTTCCTCTTATATTCCATCTTGCTCTTTGCTCCAGCTCTTCTACCCCAACACACAGGACAGAGCCTTGGATACTCTGTTACAAATGAATGGAGTTAGGTTTTGTAGAGCATTCAGCTATCCCCTTTGAGCTGCTAAAGAAAAGGCATCCTTGACAAGTGCTTCCCACCAGTCTAGGTCTTTTCAGCAGCCAATTTGGCTGGTATTCTGGTATGCAGATAGAAAAATGACCCCTCCAAAAACCTTGTTAATTTTATCCCTTGGTATAAAACACAAGCACCTAAATAGAAAAGAAGCATACTTCCCTTTCTCCTCTCCTTCCGTGCCTCCCATCTCTTTTAACAGACAAAAAGGGAAGAAAATGCACCACTTACCTGGCTGACTATACACTGTTCCCAGGTCTACTTTAAAGGAGCCTATCAGCACACTCCCAATCAGTTTATTGTGCATAACCTGTTACAAAAAGTCCTGTTAAAATAATGTCATTTTCTCCCTTTCCAATCACAATCAGAAAGAGTAATCCCAACAAAGATCACATCGGGTTCAGAGTAATAAGCAGCAACATCTAGCACCCCCCAAAACCAGAGAGCATAGCCACTTCACATATAGTAAGAATTTGAAATCTGTTCATTACCCAAGATTGTGTCAATTTAGAAACCAATCTGTAACAGCTTTATATTGCATCCAAAAGGAATCACACAGGTTCATCCCAGATCCCAGGATTATATGGAGTAGGAATCAGACAGATGTGTGTTCAGAGAAGATGCAGCTACACTACTTATCCTGAATATAAACATGAGGCATATCTGGTTTCACACTAGGCTGCAGAAATCATATTGGTTTCTGTGCAATAGCTGAATTGCCATAAGAACTGAGTACATACAAAGGAGGAAGAATTCAAGTGCTTCTTTGCAACATTTGAATTCTCATTCACCCCCCACAATATTATTGAAATCAGAGAAGAGATATAGATGCAAATGAGATGGCAAACAGACCCTACTGAATCTGTCTCCTTACTGACAAATAATGAACATAATTTATTTTCATTTAAATACAAGTAATACAATACAAGTAATACAAATACAAGTAATTCTTTTCCTTTGTAAGGATATTTGTATCTATGTACTTCTGTGTCTGCTTTTCAAATACGTGCATGTGCTTCCATTTAGAGACAGAAGCTTGTAACACCTTCTAAGGAAAGATTGGTTCAAAAAATATATCTCTCCTGGTTTCAAAATCACTCAAAAGGTTAATATCCATTTCTTGGTTGGGGAAAAGCTTCTGATATCAGGCTGAATTGTCTGGAGCATCTTGGCCAAACTGCTAAGGTGAAGCAAAGCACAGGGGATTTGTGTCCATAGAAGCTAAATCCAAATATTGCAGCTAAACAAGCCCTGAGAGCATCTGAGGTCTCTGAAAGCCATCATACCCTGGTTTTAGACCTGTGCATCCTAGATAAGGATACAAGACTTCTGTGACTTTGAATTGGATTTGCCATTTGACTTAATTTTGTACATTTTATTCAACATCAGGAAACATAAGTTCCAAGGCAAAGATCACTGACACCCTGACCAGAAAATATGGGAGGTATCTAGCTGCAACATAAGGTCACTCTTCATTAAAAGCCTGAGTCCACTGTGTCCCTGTGATTTAGGGAACATTCAGTTGTTCTTGGTAGTCCTAACTTCAGCACATATTTTTAGGGCTAAAAAATCTAGAGCAGCAGTTGATACACATGAAGGAAGGGATGCCATCCAGAGGGACCTTGACAGGCTTGAGAGGTGGGCCCAAGCCAACCTCATGAAGTTCAACAAGGCCAAGTGCAAGGTCCTGCACCTGGGTTGAAGCAATCCCAAGCACAGATACAGGCTGGGTGGAGAGTGGCTTGAGTGCAGCTCCGTAGAGAAAGACTTGGGTGTGTCAGTTGATGACAAACTCAACATGAGCCAGCAGTGTGCACTCGCAGCCAAGAAGGCCAACCAAATCCTGGGCTGCATCAAGAGGAGTGTGACCAGCAGGTCAAGAGAGTTGATTTTACCCCTCTACTCAGCACTGGTGAGACCACACCTGGAGTATTGCGTCCAGTTCCCAGAACTCAGCACAGGAAGGAGATTGAGCTGTTGGAGAAGGTCCAGAGAAGGGCCACGAAGATGATCAAAGG
>VZTY01016177.1:120381-154505 GCA_013400935.1 Turnix velox | reverse complement strand
TGTTCAAGCCCAGGCTGGACAGGGCCCTGGGCAGCCTGGTCTAGTGGGAGGTAGCCCTGCCTATGGCAGGGGGGTTGGAACTCGATGATCTTTGAGGTCTCTTCTGACCCAAACTATTCTATGATTCTGTGATTCTAAGTTTTATTTTGCCCCATTAAAGCTTAAAAATTAAGCATCCTTCATGTGAGAGAGGAGGAGTGTAAAGCCAATGCTTCATGCACTAGAGCTGCTCTTTCTCAACCCCTGATGATGTCATCACAGCTCTGGGCCCTTGCTCCTATGAAATTGAACCAGTGTACAAACAGGTGAGGAGGAAGCCATGAAAACTAGGTCTCATCCCAAAACAAGGCTAAATCTCAGCTTTTGAACAACTACATGGAAATAGGAGCTCCCCCAAAGAAAGTGGTTCAACACAGGAAGAACTGAAGGGGAAAAAACTGTAGCCTTTCTCCAGCCAAAAAAGCATTTCTTCAAGATTCAGAAACAAGAGGAGAATATGTGGTGAGTCCTAGATGGTGTTGCCTCATTGCTCTTTGCATTACCTCTCCAGGACACATCAGTGTTTTCTCAGCAGATTAAATGTGTAAATCTCACTTGTCTGTCCTAGAGATTTCCTCCGTGAAATGCAATGACTTGGGTATATGCTCCCTGTTCCCACTGAAATGAGGGGGGGTTTCACTTCTTGTGATGCATACATTGCTTTTAACTGGTCAGGAAATAAGTCCCAGCTGCTATTAAACACTCGACATTTTTCCTTGTGCATTTTTCCCCAGGCATATCTTTTCTGATGTAAAGAAGTAGCTCAAAATGAAGCTTATAGCAAACACTTCTTGTTTTATCTCAGATGGAGAATTGCATCTCTATTTTCTATCTAATTAAAGGTTTGTCTGTTCACCCTTGTGTAATTATAGGTAACAAAAGGATTTTTTTTCACATTTTCTGAATGAGGACAAGCACACACAGTGTTAAAATGGGGAGTGTTTCAGTACTGGAGATGCACACTTAGAGTGAAAGGAGCATTGTAGTTTTACAATGGCATTTGTACAAGGCTGTTGGAATGCACTGGAAGCTACTAATGAAAAATCTATTCATTAGCATGTGCTGAGAAATGTGCTCAAATGCAGGATTTGATTACAGTTAGACAAGCTAATGAAGTGATGGACAATGACATTAATATTTTTTTTGTTTTCCTTGAGCTTCCAAATGCAGATGAGCTAATTTTCACAGATTAAGGAAATTCAGTGCATGAATGATTGCTGGTAATAGATGCTGCCAGTATTTGTTTCATCTTAAATGAGATTCATGCTAAACAAGTTCTATGAGACTTTCCATTTCCCAAGGTTTCCTTCACTCCCAGAACACATATTTCCTCTATTTGTTTCTGTTCTCCTGATATACTGCATTCTCCAAAAACACATTGAAGGTAATGAATCTCTGTTTTCAGTAGCATTGCACTGGGTCACTTTGTAAGGGATTTTTTTAGAAAGTCATTTTTATCTAGAAGACAATTTCTTAGTGTTGCACCTTCACCAGCTGTGAATCAAATAAGTTTGCTGAGCCTGATGAACTATGTAGATTTACAGCAGTTAACTGGGACACATTTCTCCACACCTCAAACATGCTCAGAAAGCTGGCACTCTCCTCTGGTTATATGGAAGTCTGACCAAAATAATGTGAGATCAGAAAGACTGGCCATATCTTGAGGAAAAATAGTTCTACATTCCCAAGCAGCAGCAGCTCACAAGAGTGAGATACCTTGATACTGTGCTGCTACTAACCATGTCAGAACAAATTTGGAGGCTGTGCTCTCATGCAAAAGATGGGCCATTGTCAGCCTGCAGTAGACTCTGTCCTCAGGGGTAAGTAAAGGTCAGATTTGTAGGTATGAATTTCATGCATCTGAGCTGCTATAGTATAGTATATAGTATAGTATAGTAGATTTGAATAGGACCTTAGGACTCAGCCTGTCTATTTACTACCAGCATTCAAAATCTTGTTGTCCAGCTGGCCATATGTAAGTGAATACTTTCCATTTCTGTAGCTGAGAAAAGTAACTTTATTAATAGCTGAGCAAAGCAGGTAAACATGCAGAGATGTTTCCTATAGAACCTGACCACTGTCTGTCTCTGTAAAGCACAACCAGCACAAACCTTTTTCTGGTGAACCTTTTGGAAATGGACAAAGCACTTCAAGGAAAAACCTTTCTCAGGGCAGCAACTCACTGCACTGAGCAGAGCCTCATAAGATCTTCCTTAATTCCCCAGCAGCTTTCATAAATGTGGTGATAAATCTCCAGAGTCTCAGGTAAGATAATTATCGTGGTTCCATATATTTAGCCTCTGAAACTGCAAATCTATATCTAGCATTGTAAGTCCAAAAGTATTTGTGTCTTCCATCAAGGCTGTCCTGAGATGTCATGGAGATATGCAGGCACTTTAAATTCCATTGAGTAGTGGGAATAATGCTGAACACTTGTAGCCTCTTCCTGTGCTAATTATCAACCAGTTATTGACATCAGACAGTGCAAGAGAGCCTCTGCTGAGAATAAGGTACCTGGATAGTTTACTCAGAAACAGTTGTATCTGAGGGACTGACATAAACTGGAAGTTCCAACTCTGTTACTGGAAATAAATGTCAGCTGGAAAATTAGAGGGATGGAAACAATGCTGACAAGAGTTAACTAAACTGAATTTTCTCATTCTGTCTTGCAGACTGATGAGCCATTAATGTGTGTTCCTGAAAATGCACACTTATTCTTCCTTTAGGATTACATTTTTTCAAATCATTGAAAGCTGCCTTTCCTCCTTTTCCTCTCTCATGTCCTTTCTCTTTCCTATACTTCATGCTGAGTTGGTAACATTTTAGTACTAAAAATTAAAGATCTTTTTAATTACATTAAGAATAATTGCTTAGAAATGAACTGGTAAAAAAAAATTACCTTTAATTACTGTGCTAAACTTTTTTAGGTACTTACAGAGATGTTGATAATTTTGTCAAACAGGAGCGTCTGCGGTCCAACAAAATCAAACACAAAGTACTGTGGGAAAAGGGGACAGAAGATCAGAATCATCCTTGGGCTGGTGGCCAGTACTATCAGCAGTGTGGTTTAGCTTCTTGGTTTATTACACAGAGCCCCAGTGAGACACCGGAGGCCACAACAAAAGCTTTTCCTTGCTCCCTGGCTCGTGACCACTGTGGTCCAGACCCATTTTCTACTTTCCTCCTTGGATGACTGCCCAGCAGTGCCCTTCACAATTGCCCATGGGCCATTGTGGTATTATCAAAAGAGATGGGAGGCACAATGAAAATTAAAGAAATAGCTGGTTTTAGGAGCTGTTTTGTTCTAAATTGTCACCAGCTGGGACAAACATGTCAAGGAACAGCTGAAACTGTGAAATGGTAGAAGGGGGGCACTGGGGCAGGGTAGACTAAACTTCCAAGTGTTGGAAAACAATCCAGATACAGTGGAAGAAGAGCAGGATGCATGGAGGGGATGGGGAACAGGATGGACAGAGCCTGAGAAGTGAAAGAGTAACTAGATCTAAATTCAAGAGAGTGCTGCTGTTGCTGGCCCAAGCTTGAAACTAAAACAGCTCATGGACTGACCTCCCTGCACAGGCATGCAGGTGTTACAAAATTAGTTCATTCCCTTTTGAGTTATCACGTGGTGAAGAACACCCAAAGCCAACAAAAAGCACTTACCTCATTGTAGAAAGGGGCATTTGTACCTTCCTTTACTGTTGTTTGCTTCTTCTCATCACCTATCTCAATGATCACCACAGGATCGATGTTCTCGCCCACCAGCTGCCTGGCCTCGATGATGGTGATGGCAATCTGTGAGGCATAAAGGAACCACAAGCACTCCTGGGCTCAGGTCCAGCCTGCCTGGGGATTTCACAGGTGCATAAGGGCTGTCACCTCCTGCTCACCTGGTAGTTCTGGGATTTCATCTCCTCTTCATGAATTCTGGTCACCAGCTTTGCCCTATTAGAATGACAAAACAGGTGATTAGACATCACTAGGCAAGAACTGGTACTTGAGGACATGTTGGAAAGACTCTGTCTCACAAAGCAGGCATTGATTATGACAGGTAGTCTTGTAGTGAACTGTGATTCTGCTTGATTTCATCAGCAGAGACCATCTCAGTCTTTCTCATACACTTAGTAATAGGGAAATGTTTTGCATCCACACAGACCAGTGTTACTGTGCATGAGATTGTTTTCACTTGTTGATCCCATTAAACCTGACTCCATTATTTCCTTGTATGAAAAAAAAAGAATCAAACTGCAGAAGCTTTTGGCTGCAGTGACTGCTGTCCCCTTCGGCTCTTTTTCATTAACAGAGTTCATGAACACAACTGAGACACTCTCATCATCCATTTCAATCTCTCCCTGAACTGGATAGCACCTGGTGACAATCTGTCTTGAGCTGATAATATTTTACTGTCCGAGCTGCGAGAAAGCAGGAGTGAAGGGATTGTTACTGACAGCAAATGGATTTCCTGTCAGCAGTTGTATTGTCCTAAAGCAATGCCTTTCCTGAGAAGGATGGAAAAGGTATTTTGGGGGATGTTTGGTATGGTACACCAAGGAGCACCTTTTCCTCTGTGGGCTTAATGATCCCAAAATGTTGGACAGTGCATCACTGTTCATTAAGTCTTCCTCTCCCTCTTCTTGTCTTCCGAGACCATCATGGTGAAGATTTGTGCTTTCATCACGATCACCTGATGAAGAAAAAGATCAAGAAAGTAAAACCTACCACTGATATCTGCTAACAAAAACTAACTTGGAAATTGAGGCTGCAGCTGCTCTCTTCACTTTATGTGCACTCACAACAGGCACACACACACATTAACCACATCTGAGTACCCCACCTCTCATCTACTAGAAAGACAGTGGAGCAAATTATTGCTGAGTTTTGCATGTATTATTTAGCAGAAATGTCTCTGCCATCTGTGGTTTGTCATAGTCTGACATACTTCAGTCCCTGACAAGTGACCAAAGCAGAGCCTAGCTTAGGAATCATTTATCACTTTTCTTCTTTGTAGGAATGATGTATTGGAAGATGATGGACAGAAAAATAGAGCTGAGGGGCATGATACATGTGATTTTTTTACTCAGATGAGACAAATTTCTTCCTAAAGTGCGTATTTTTCTGCAAGTACTCTACAGCAGTGTGTTCCTACTACAAAACAAGACAAAGGATTGTAATTGTGCTTCCTTATCTCTTTGCAAAGGTACAGTCACTTAAGGGGTGTCTAGAAACTAGTGATGGCAGCAAATGACCATACAGTAGAACTTGAATAGGACTCATTCTGTCTGAATGTCCTTTTTTTGGGCTGGTTTCCATAAGCCTCTTGTCCATGGGGTAGTTTGCCTCAGACTGATAGGCATGGACAGATACAACATCTGCTGTTGTTGCAAGGCAGCCAGGTAATAACCAGCTCCATGAAGTTTCCTTCACTACCAATCTCATATTTCATATATGCTCCCTGATTGCCCCTCCTGTCCAGCCTCTGTAGAGCACAGGGAAGATGAATCTGTCTCTGTATCTGTATTGGTACAGCCTGACTTTCAGCCCTTGAAGCAAAGTCATCTGTTCATAGTTTTGCATTTGTAGCTCCAAGTTCCCATGACTACCCTCCATATCCTGTTTGCTCTAGAGCATTATGTTTGATTATGGGCTTGTAGTAGTCTCTATTGTTTGCTCTGAGGCTAGAGCAGATAAGACTGCTCCCTGGCTGGGGACAAGCATGTGTCAGCGTGACACCCTGTCTGGACCACTGTTCATGAGTTCCATGTTGTTTCTGTTGTGATGTAAACTCTTTCTTCCCTTTACAGTTCCATTTACCAAATATTTTAATATCTGAATTGCTGTCCTTTTTCTCCCATCAATAATGATATGTACGTTGTGTATAACTGGCCAGCAGGACATTCACCTGTATGGATTCAGTGCCAGAAAGTGCACATAGCTCAGAAAGTTTCAATGTTCCCCTACTGCACACTTCCCTGGTAGATCTTTTAAGCCCAAACTCCAGACAAGATTGTATCTGTTCTTCAGCAACAGACACCAATGAAACAGATGAAGTTGCAGCATAATTATACCAATCTGTTCAATGATTCAAATGCAATCATTTGAAATAGAAGAGAAATCTGAATAGTCACAGGGAAGAGTAAAGCAAACAATATTATGGTGTGGATCACGGAGCACAAGGTCAATAAACATTAACATATATGTAATAAGTAAGGAGATTCACAATCTAGTTATCTCTCCCCCAAAAGATCTCTTGCTGTAAGTATTAGAAGATAATATTTTTTAAAGCATTCCCTTTTTGCTAAATAATTTTTATGGCACAAAACGCATATTCTTGTTTCTGCCCAACAGTGAGTCAAGACCTACATATCTGGTTATCACAACACTGTAGTTCAGGGCCTGCACTAAACACATAGTAGTATATGTATTGAAAAGTCCATAAAATTTGAGGCATGAGACAGCAAAATACAAAAGACTTTGTTGTCTTCAGGTTAACTACATGTTTTGGTGAATGGGAGAACTGCAGTGATAGCAGAAAAATTACAGTGGTAGAATTTGCAGGAGAATATATCCTTAGCTTGGAAATCAAAGAGGTGTTAAAGGAAATTAATAGGAGACTGCATGTCATACTGGTGTGCCCAACTCCATTAAAAATAGGAAGTGACTATTACAATTTTTTAGAAAATCAATAAAACAAAATAACTGCTGCGTAGTTAAGAGAATTGCTGCTAAGTAAATCTTTAAGCTCTTATCAAGCCAGCCTATCCACCCACCAGAGCTTACTCAGGTTGTGTTCTTATGGTTTCTAAAAGAAGCAGATCTTCAGGAGGAATTACACACCTGCAATGAATTATCTATCTCTAGAGTAGGAAAAAACTCCCAAAAATTATTTGGTTCTCTGAGTCAGGCTAACATTTTAGTTGTACTCTATCAAATACAGCAGCCTGGACTTACAGAATCTGAAGGTAGACTTCACAAAACAGTTAATGCAAAAAAAATTAGCTTTCTGTTTACTTAAGGACTTTACTCCTCATTTTATCAATACTAAGCCTGAGTTCAAATGAGTTCATGTGAAACTACTTGGAATATAATCCCCCACCTGCTATTCTACCCAGAAGAAACACAGTTTTATGAGGCCTTACCGAAGGCGTCTTTGTTGGCAATAGTAAGTCCTTTCTCGCCTTTTTTCTTCTTCTTCAGCTTCATTCCAGCAAACAGCCCCTTCCTGAAAAAGTCAAGAAAAGTGTTCAGCCCTTCTCTGTGTGCTTGACTCAAATTCAACTCAAGGAGTCACTAAGAGGGAGTTTCTATTTCCAAGACAGATCATTATGTTCTGATTTTCCTTTTATTGAAAGCAAATAGGAGAAAGCTCTGGGATTATGGTTCATCTAATTTTGTTTATTTTTCAAATTTGGACATGCACAACTGAACCTGTTGAGCTAAAACTTACCTTCAAACCATGACAGCAAAAGACAAAGAAAGGAAAGCCAAAATAACTTTACAATCTGACTTCTCCCACACATAATTCTAATGGCTGTGGTAAGATCAGAGACAAAATCTTCTCACAAATTACAGGTTCCAGATTAAAATCAGTTTTCCAGTGCATTAAGATAATCATTAAAGTGCTTGAATAAACTCCCTTGGTGAGGACACCCACTGTATCAGTGGCACATACACAATAGCTTTTATAATTTAGTTAGTCCCCAATCCCTTCCAGCAGCAAAGCCATGAACAGTTCTGGAAAAAGACAAGACAGTCTTGGACAAGGGCTTCTGTTCAAGCTGTATTGCAGAGATGCTTCAGTCCAATATCAGCCCCAGCTACCACAGCATGAGGCTTTTCTGCTTCCCATTTATTCCTATTAGGGAACTGATCTAGATAAAAACTACACAACCAAAGCTTTGTGAAGTAATTTTTAAGATAGTGCCTGGCTAAAGTGTCTCTAGATACTTCTTAGTGTTTTCTTGTGCTCTGCAAATGTCATAGAGTAATTTCCCTGCAACAAAGGGTTGTCTACTTCCTCCCATAGCCATGAGGCCCTCCTTAGTTGCCAGCCAGCTTCATCCCATCAAATGCTTTGTCTGCCCTGCACCTGGGTCCTGGACCCTCTGCCCTGCAACAAGACATTGATGCTATTCTGGCATTTAAGCACGCAGCAGCTTAAGACTACCACACTAATAATTTCAGCATTTTCCAATTCACACCTGACCTCCTGTTCCAACTTTATACTCTGGAGCTGTGGCAGGAAGTGGTACTGCAGAGAAGGAAGGCTACGGGAAGAAGATGGGACTTCTCCTCCTTGCTCCTGAGCAGGGTCAGCACAGCGCCCATTCTCAGCAATGTGGCAGAGAGTGACAGCCTTTTCTGTGTTAAAGCTGTGCCCAGGGAGACCCCTTCAGCTCAAGATTTTTGGAAAAAAAAAGAAGCAGCTCTCTGTCCTGAAATTGCCTTACACTTTGTGAAATGACTGTCTGGGTGTCATTTATCTTCATAGTTCCCTTATCTTTTCTTTCTTTTACAAAATGTGTGTTTTTAAACTGCAGGATTCATCATCTGAAAGTACGTTAGGGAGCAGAAATCAAATTTCTGCACACTGGAGCATGCAGTTTAATTTTTGTAAGTTTCTGGAGGCTTGAAGCAGTGCTTAATAATGATGCTTGGAGTCTGCACATGTCTATTCTTCTGCCAATAAAGTTATGCCAAATCAATGACAATAATGTAGAAAATATACACACTAAAGAATTCCCTCCTTAATGGTGAATCAGACAGTACTTGGTATGGGGGTGTGGATAGTGGACTCCTGGCTTTGAATGTCTGAACTAAAAGAAAAACAGGAGAAGAAAGCAGTAGAACCAAACTCAATTTGAGATGCTATTCTCATTGAATAAAAAACTGTAGGCTTACTCTGAATCAAACAGAGCAAACTGACTTATAAAAAAAATCCAAAGTCACTGCTAATTATTTGCTTTATTTGATGTTGAAAATTTAGATCTCATTGTTGCTGATCTTAGCTGCCTGCTGAAATCAACATCAGTCCAATAATATGCGGTTCATTTGCTAGCAATTTGGTCCTTCTCAATTTCAAATGTTGAGAAAAACATTTAAGCACAGCTGAAACATTTCATTTTGAAATGCTGAAATTACATGCTTTTATATTTTGTAGATGTAGTGCTATACCTCTCATTTTGAGAGCTGAATTATTCACTAAATCCCAAACAAAATTGTAAGCAGGAGTGGATTTCAACCCACCTGGGTTTTCACTTTTGTCACTATACTGCTATGTACTATTTTCCCAATTATTGGTCACATTGGATCAGGGGGAGCTCTCTGTGGGCATGATTTCATACTAGCATTTTTTCCAAGGAAACAAATATGCTGCTTATTTCAGAAGAAGAAACAACATATACCGCTCCAAAATTCTGTGCTATGAACACTACTGACAGACAAACCAGGCAGTGAGATTTGAACCACAAATGTTTCAGCATAATGGCAGCGTTTTTCAGGTTCTCTGTTTCCTACAAGTGATAAACATTCAGTACTTCTTTTTTTTTTTTTTCCACCTGTCATCAGAGGGCTCATTTGCCTAAATTGCTGCAGAAATAAAAGTTCAACTGGGGAAGAGCACACCCCAACTAGCCCAGACAGCCAAGTACCCATGAGCTGGGCAAACCTGGCAGTTTCAGTGCTCAGACACCTGAAATCACTTGCAAACTCAGGATGTGTTTAGCCATGGGGGGAATGTTACTGTAAACTGGAAAGGGAAGCTGATAACATTTAAAAGTTGTATTTAGTTGTATTTAAAGCAACCAAATTAATCTTACTGGCTGTGCCCAAGATCATGCAATTCTGGGCACAATCACAGAAAATTCACTGACTGTATGTCACAGAAAGCCAAAACCCAACCAGTATGAGTGGGAATGTAGTACCAGTGCAAAAAATTCTCAAGTAGAGCAGGAGTCAGAGGAAAAATCTGGGGGGGATGGCCATTAATAAAGCTGCATATGGGAACTGGAAGATCTTCCATGATTGTTTATATTTACATAACATTGAAACTGCTTAAAGATAGAACTGTAGAAGGCTCCACAGTGTGACAGAAAGAGCTGAGCGTGAGATAACTCCACAAGTGCTAACAGGTAAATCTAGCTTTGAAGGAAATCAGATTTCAGTCTCAGTTCTTTAGTTTTCCAGAGGTTTGGGCACAGAGAGGTCTCAGGCTGCGCCTCAGCTCTCCTCACCCAGGGCCCCACCTTGGACAAAGGCAGCAGTGGCCATGCAGAGAAGTATCCCCCAAAAGCACTGAAAACCTCAAGCCAGTTGCAAGACTCAGCTATAGGAAGGAAGAGCATCATGTTGTTGTCCAGGATGGCAGGGCAACATTAATGAACAGGATTTTCCAGAGAGAATCTAAGGTCTAAGAAAATTAAGTTTGCAGGAAAGTGAAAATACCAATCACTCACAATACAGAGGCTTGATCACTTGGATATAGTCATCATCCAGTGACAGCTACGTGCTCCAAATACTGTGCACAAGTAACATCCATGATGTTTAATAGAATTATTTTAGCCTTGTTAAAAATGTTCTGTGGATACTCTTTTTCTGATGTTCTTTTGAAAAGAAGTGCATTTCAAATTTCCGTCAAGAATATTTCTCTTCTCCTCAGCTTCCAGGCATAAATTCAATCAACTGCTGAAAATTGCTCTTTTCCTTGTCCCCGGGAATGTGAAAATATTTACAGAAAAATACTGCCAAGAAGAGAAAGTTTCAAACCTCCATGCAATTTCACTAGATTTTATTACGTCCCCAAAGTTATTCATACCCATCTCGTATCCCCAAGCCAGGCATAAAACTGTGTGTGTCACTTCTAGGCAGACCCAATAACATAATGAAGAAATGTCTTCTGCATTCCCCACAGGACCTCCTGTCTGTCAGCAAGAAACAATTATGGCACTGCAAGAACATGGGAAATCAGGAGAGACTTGGGGTGCAGAAAAAGTCTACCATCTGCCTTGGGCCTGTGGTGAGGTTGGAGGCTGTTAGTACTGTAGTAGTACTGACAAACTTCAGCCAAGGTTTAGCCCTTGCATACTACATCATGCACAAGTACAGAGAAGGATTTTGTTCCTTTCTGGATGCAAGTCGCTAATAAAAGATACAGCAAAAAATATTCACAAACAAAAGGTGAATTAAAGAGTTCCTACAGGCTACCAACAGGTTTCCCATTTTAAGTGCCTTGATTAGAAACAATTAAAGATCACTCATGTGAGCTAATCAAGAGCGCTGTGTAGTTCAAAGTGCACTGCTCTCCCAATTACTTCCACATGGAGTCTGCAAAAAAAATATGGAGTAAGGACAACTTTTTCTCTTCCATGACAATGCAGGCCCTAGTTTATGACTGATTCATTAAAGTTTCCCTCTTATAGTAAGTGAGGCTGGGACACCAGACATATCACAGCATCTGAATACACTCAGAACACGTTGTATTTGCACCAGAAATCTAAAAATACAAGGGTTCAATCCCCATTATCAGTGCCACAGTTTACTGAGTCTCTGAATTAATTTTTTCATGCTCTTTGAAAAAGACTCACAAACGGTATTGTCCTCTCATCAAGATTTATCCACTGCAGCTTCCAGCTTTCCAGCTTGTTAGCCTTCCAAAAAATCCTTCCATGCCCTTTCTTTCTCTTTTAAGCTGTCATACCATCACAGAGGCTTCAGGATCTCTTCTTGCACTGCATTATGTTCCCTCAGATATCCAATAATTGCAATTTGCCATCTAATTTAAAGAAAAGCTGACCAATAAAAAAGAACTTCAGAGTTGTCAGTAAGACAGTACAAATGACCTTACTAAATAATGAATCTCCTTGGAGTTTCTTCACATAGTTTTAACTTAGTTTCTTCTTCCAGCCTAATACTCCAGAAGTCTGTGTGCTCAGCGAACTGACATAGGAGGAGAATAGCTTCCTGCTGTGGGAACAGTCATGCATCACCCAGAGACATCATAGACACTGTAGGGTGCCAGAAATCACCTCTCCATTGATTATAATGTCAGAAGAGTAACTTAAGACACCTAAGCACATGCATGTGTAGCTCAGGGATCTTCTGTCCCCTTCCAAAAGGCCCCCTCACAGTGCAGCTTTCTATCTCTTGTTCAAGCAAAGTCCAGTCTTGGCTTAACCAAATACTTGCAAGGATCATTTTTGCAGCCATGAGCCCTTCTCTAATGCTGAAGTGTGAAAAGTGATCCTGGTGGGCACAGACAAACAAAACCAGGCAGTGAGATTTGGAAATAGTGAAGGCAGAAAGAGAAACAAACACTGCTTTATCCTTATGATCTCCTGAGACCATCCAGAAGTCCTCAAATGGACAGGGTGAGTCATCTGCTGATGTGCTCTGGGGAGCAGAAAATCCTTATTGGAGCAGTTGCCTTGCTTTTCCCTTGATGTCCCCTCTCCCTGGAAGCAACAGTCTCAGCGAACTTTTTGACACCATCAAAATGATCAAGTTTAGGGATGACCAAAGGCCTGTGTAGTTTAGATCTGAGCCAGATCCAGTTCCTAAGGATGGTAAAGCTATGAGTAGGTGATTGCTTTGACTGTGAAAATGTTAGGCACTGAAGAAAGAGAAAAAACAGCCTTCAGCCCTCTTGCATACAATTGTAAAATCTGTAAGGTTGATCTGTATCTTTGTATTTTATTATTTCCATTTTGTAAGATATTTGGGTATTTTGCTGCTCCTTAAAATTCTCCTCCTTTCAACGTAACTTGCTTTTCCAAAGAGTTGGGCAGAAGACCAAACAGCATTGCATGTGGTGAATAATTATCTCCACATAATGAGTTCTAATTTCATGAAATAAACTTAATCAAAAAAAAGAGATTATAATTATCTAGGATAGAAAATATTTTTTTCTTTCCTTTGTAAATGCAGAAGCATTAAAAAAATTCTTGTCTCATTTTATCACTCCTACAATATATATTAGTCATGGAATTTGAAAGGAAAAGTAAATTATAATTTAAACCACTCATTTCAAAGAGTAAAACATAATTACAATACAAAGATGGAGCTTCAGAATAAAAAGCCTAAACAATCTAAAATTATAATATGAGCATAACTGGTTAATTCAGAATAATTTTTTATTAAGCTTATATATCAAATGATGTACCAGGGAAGAAATTTATCACATTATATATAATTGTCAAAAAGAGCTGAATAAAACAGCATCTCTGTCCTTGGACATATGGAAAGCAAAAAACACCTTGATGAATGATGTATTCACACAATGCCTATTTTTCTCAGGATTACAGAAGCTAAGGGAAGATTCTGCCTGTTTATTAATTTGACTTATCTCCTTTGCCAGTGTAGGACTGCTTTGTGCAGTATATTGTCAGATACTTTTTTCTCATTCAACACTGAAACTCTCTATCCCTGCGGAATAATTACTGAAGTGGCTTGGAAATTAAAACTTTTAAGCAGCTAGCCATTATGGTTTCTCACTGAACATGACCAAACCTTTGAGTGCGGCCGTGCAAGTTCATGAGCACGAGTAGACTAAAAGTGCAGCCCGCTATTAGTGTAACCAGAATAATAATAGTTTAATATATTAAAATGGACTGATAGTGGCAAATTTGGCATCACTTAGAATTTAGACCTAGCTACACCTACCTTCCCACCTCAGTGAGGAGTATTAGGACGCAAGGGGATTTACTTCCTGCCAAACCACTAGATCCCCTTAATGTGACAATCCCAAAATCCGTTATGTCTGCTGTGGTTCTTTCACAGCTCAGAGCTCTCACTGGATGTCTTAACTTGTTTCCATTTCTCCTGATTTCCCACCAGTTCCACTGTTTGGATAGGTGCAATGGAAAAGCTTCAGCTCCCAAAGGAAGTGAGTACACGATCCTGTACGACAAACTGCCATTTAAAAAATAGCAGTGACACATACACGTAAGTATCAGTTCTAAAGCTTGGAGGTTTTTCATATCTATGTAACACTGGGACATTATATGTCTTGTTTCAACTACGAATATCTCATCAACAAGAGCATAAAATTGCAAGGTCATAATTCTGTGGTCAATATTAGTTATACGCTCACTGCACAGGCTCTAGATTAGCTATTATGACTCAGGAAATAAATTCCTCTCTTTGTGGAGAATTCTCTGAAATTCCCTTTATTGTACTTTGGCAGTAAAAAACCAAAACTGACCATTGAGAAGTGTAAGAAATGAGACAAAAATATGACATCATATGACAATAAATGTCAGCAATTTGGCTGCTACTTACTGCTTTGATTGCCCATCTCAAAAGTGTCTTAAAACTCATCAATGTGAAAAAAGGCTAGTAAGTGTGATCAGAGGAGAGTAATAGCTTCTAGGAGAGACTATTCAGCCTGGAAAAGACATGATAGCTTGTGTCTTTAAGAGATAAGCAAGTGGGCCTGAGAAGCACTGAATAGGCAAACAGAATCAAGGAGATGGTCCTGGGGTCATCACTGGTGGTCTCTGAAGTCAGTAGCTCAATGTGCCAGATCTGCTGCAGTGCTGAGTAGTGTCATTTTGCCTCTAAAGCATTGGTGAGCCCACACAAAATCCTGAAACAGGATGATGGAATAATACCTATTGGCATCTCAGTTACTGTGTGCAGCTCTTTTCTCCACCACTGAACAAAGGTAAAGGGGTTAGAGGAGGCATATAAAAAGGGCAGAAGACTCCTTATGAGAGACTGAAACACCTGGAAATTTTTATCTGGAGAAAGATTTTCAAAGCAAGAATAGGATTAAAGTTTATACAATTAGGCTGATGGAGAGCTACTTGTTTCTCAGTAAAATCTGCAACACTAGAATGAGGATGCACTTGGTGAAAGAAATCTAAAAAACACTTGAATGGATCAGACAGGGATGTATCCACTAATTCCTGTGATTAAAATGTTCTGGGTGCTGAGGAATGGAAGGTGGCCAGGCTCACCTGGTCTCCCTGAATATCACCTTCTTTTGTCACTGCTCGTACAAAGTATCATATCAGAAACGTAATGGATCTGAATATTTTGGATGTTTTGGTGGTTCCCTGATCACAGACACTAGATCTGTCTGTGGCTGCGTCACTTGAAAGACATGGTAGATTTGGAAGAGATATGGGTTCATTACGACATTTCTGTCAGAATGACCAAAGCACACAAAACAAGCTTTTTTTGCCCAGAATTATCCATCACATGAACTTCCTAAATTCATGAAACTACTACAGGCAGGATCCTTCCCTCATACCTGCTTCACAGACTCTTTTCCCAAAAATCCACTACTGGCCCCTCTTGAAAGGCATAAACTGGTATTAAGGTAACCTTAAGGTTTGATCCAGTTGCTTCCATGTTTTAACATTTTAATTTAAAAAGTACTATTTCCCTAGATGCTGTTATAGGCAAAATGACTAAAAGATGATCTGGAAGAAGAAATACTCTCTGAACACATTCTGAACAACCCATAATTTGAAATTGCATGCAGATCTTCCACAAGGGATCTTAAACTCCAAAGCTTTGATTAGGCTTCAGGGGGAGCAGCAGCACTAGAACGTCTCTCTGCAAACACTGGCTATTTACTCAGGAACATGCAGTCTTAGTGCTTTCAAATTCTGTCCCATCTGCAGAAAAGCAATGACTTTTTATTGGCATGAGTCATGGCAGCAAAAGCCACATCCTGAACAGGTGCAAATTAGCGGTCACTTTCAACTACTTGTCTTATACAAGGTAGCAACTGCTAAATACTTACAAAAGCCTATAGAATAAAGAAAGCAGTTATTAAACAAAAGGAGTTATTCTCCTTTTCCTTCACTTCTAAGAGTCTTTTTCTTCCCCCACAGGGAGCTTGAGCCATCACCTTCTGGTCTCAGAAAATCTTCCATAACTTTCTGAAGGTAGAAATTATTAAAGGAAGCAAAGCAAAGTACAGCATGGAATGGACAAATTCCAGTAATAATAATCACAAATGCCAGCAGCAGTTAAAAAAAAAAAAAACAAAACATGAGAGCACTTTTAATTCTCTTTTCTTTCAAGAAGAATTCTTTAAATATAATAATGGGAATTTCAGTCAAACCTTGGAGTAATTCCCTGAGGGTATTAGACATACCTGTGGGCCTGAGGTACCACTGCTGAGGGCTCCATCCTTCTGCCTTTCTTCTAGTTGCTACCTTTTATATTCTGAACAGACTCTCCAAGCTCATATTTGCATTTAAGACTACACTGAAGTTTTCTACTTGCTGGTAGTAAATGTGGTGCCAGGTTAGTCAAGTTGGTAAACACTGAGCAAGAGCAAAGACTTATCCCTGTGCAAACACTGAGAACTCTTGCTCTACAGAGACCCGTGGGAGCAAGCCAGCAAGCCACTTGCTGCCCTCGAGCAACAGCTCGAAGCTAAAAGGGCACTGAGATTTTCACACCCCCCAGAGACACTTCAAAAATGTTTAGATTTCAGACGGACTGAACAACCACTCATGGGAAAAGCAGGCCCATTTTAAGTATTTGTGTATGTACACACCATTATTTTTAGTAAGAACATAATTTTTTCTTCTCTGATTTCTCAATTTTTACACATCTGGATTGTTTCTACCCCTTTTGCTCCTCCCATCTTCCGAATGAAAAGGATTAATGTGTGTTATTTTTAGTTAGTAAGCTTTCACATTACCACATCTCTTGCCTCTAGTCTTATATGTACAACGACTTCCTTGACATTTCTTCCTGAATACACTCCAGTCCTTGCTGAGAGCCCATTATGGAATCACTGTAACTGACGTCTAGAGAGGATGCTCAGTTATTATGGAAACTGCCCTATAGGGAGCATTATTACCATGAGGCTGCATGTCTCTTTGAGAACATCTTTGGAATTTAATATTTGAACCCCACCAGAGTGCAGAGGATTCATTCTTCCAAAGAGAAATAATTAAGTTCCCTGCTGTCATGAAATACCCATAGGATGTGAGGCATCAGGAGTTTTACTGGAATGACAAATGCAGCAGAGAAATGAAATGGCATTAGGCAGTTTAACCTAAGTGATCAGATACATTAAAAAATCTACATCTTTATGTTTCTTTTGGTGACTTTTTGGAGACGGCTGCCTCTGCAGGCCAGGCCTGCTTGCTCTGCCTTGGTTCAACAGGGGACAAGCATCCAGCACAGCTGCCCTGCCAATCATACTCTCATTTCACTTGACTTCTAGGAGGAAAAACGGTAATTAAATCAGATATCTCACACAACCCTATATCATTAAAAAGCATGTGCCAAATCCCCTTCTCTCCAGTGAAGCAGAAAATTAATTGTATTTTCTTCATTCACCCTTCTGAAGTTCACAGTTAGACCTGAGTTCTTGTTCTGTTTGAGTTTGGGGTTTTTTGTTGGTTTCTTTTGGAGCTGCTTTTCTTCAATCTCTTTTCTTACTTTTTCTCAATTTTATTCTCTTTCTAACCCAAAAAAGCCACTGTAAGGCACAATAATAATAACAGGAATCACCAGCAGCAAACAACTTAGGTCTGTGTGGTGATGTGCCTATGCTCCAGGCAGTTACTGTTGGTTTAGCTTCCTAATTCCCTTAAAAGGATTAATGACTTCCTCAGTGAAAAGCATCAGCTACATTAAGGAAAAGTATAGCAATATATAATAGCATATGTAGTCCAGGTAGATTTGGCTGACAGCAGAACGTTATTTTTCCTTGGACTTTCCACACAATAGTGCCACTTCAAAGCACATTCACCAAAGCTGTATTTTAAAGCTTTCTGTTTCTAGATGAAATCTTAAACACCTCTAGCAGCCAGCAAGCCCTCTCAGAGGAGCTTTATTCATAGCCTGGTAATAAAAAAAAAGAGACAATAGCAAATTTGCTTGACTTTCAGCCACATGTCTCTTGGCAGGGCTAAATTGGGAAATGATTCACTACTGATACAACAAGGTTTCACTACCTTGTCCTAAAATTCACAGCTGAATAAGCTGAACTGGCAGCTCTGCAGAGATGTCACAGAGAGACAGTCCTGGGCACTCTGAGTACCCATCTGTGGCTCATCAGTTTTGGTCACCAACATCCTTACAGGCAACCATACTTTCTCTGCAGAGGCCAGGAATCCCAAATAGCTTCTTTCCTCAGTGCACAAAACTTCCCATAAGACCTAAAACAAGCCAGGAAGCATCTCCTTTCCTCAGCCAGAAACAGTGGATCTACACTGAGGACCCAATTAGTACTTGAGCAGCAAAAGCTGAAGTGACCTTTTAGCAGTTGCTCTGCCCTAATTAGATTTTTTTTCCTTTTTCCTCTGAGTTGGTAACAAAACCAGATCTTGCTTAAAAGGTCTAAAGAGAAGAAACTTTGTCAGGAAGAAAGAGAAAAAACAGATTTTTCTATTTTGGATACTTAATTTTGTTTGTACTTAATGTTTTCAGGCTTATGAATTTTAACAGCTCAGTGTGTAAATCAGTCCCTAGGGACACCTGCATTAAGTTGCCTACAGAGCTTTTGTAAGTGGAGGTTTCATACTGAAAGACATAGATGTAAATGTGGATACTGCTCCTCAATTTGTGTACCTTCAGATATGCAAGAGCTGGAATGGAGGAATAGTCTCACTGACTGTTCTATAACTTAGTGGAGTAACATTAAGGAAAGGCTGCAAGGGTGGTATCTTCTCATATCCCAGAAGGACCACACTGTCATTCCTCCAGCTGCCCTGTGACAAACAGAAGCAGACTCATATACATATATGCAATATATATATACAATGAAATCAATCTTTGATTGCAGAGCACCTGGTACAATGGTGAGTCTTGTCCCAGGACCCACCATTTCCTTTTATTATTGATCACTCTTACTGCTGTCATACCAAGGGCAGTGAAAAATGTCATAGCATGAATCTGGCTATTGCAGTGATGCACAGTAAATTTCCCCTGAAGGGCATGGTGTCTGGGGCTGGGATAACAGACTTTGGGGAGGTGGCAGGGAAAACTGAAATTTTCTTTATCAGATTGTTGACAGAATCCCATTGAAACTGGTATAAAATAGAAGAGCTGTATCTTGTTGTGTATTTAAAAGCAGCTGCAAACTGCCCAGTGGGCACCCTGTCTTCACTGTGTGTCCTTCAGAGATCACAAAAGCTCCCTGGAGGGTGATGTTTCCCTAAGCTTTGCCCCTTTCCTCCCGTCCCCTAGTAAATCCATCCCACATAATATCTAGTGAATTAATTTATTTTTCCCCATCATACTTTTCTGGGCTTTGCATTTCCCAGTGCCATCCAGCAGAAACATCCCCAAGCTGGGCTGTGAGCATCACCCACCAGCCACAGCCTTCCTGCTGTCTGTGTAAGTTGGGACAGGGCAGGAGTCCCTCTGCCCTATGAATTGCTCTGTGTCACGGGAACAGCTCAGCAGAAAGTGCTGAGGTTTCATTTTATGAATCTCAGGCTGAACAGAAAATTCCCCTGGTATTTGCAAAGGGGGTGTATCTCCGAGCTGCCTGATAAACCAGGGTGGGGGCTCTGCCCAGCACAGAGTCAAAGGACATTTAGGAGTGTAAAGAAGCAGAAAGCTTACATAAGGGGAGGTTTTCAACAGTCAATATATTTCAAAAGTGACTCAGCCCCTCTTCTGTCATTAAAAAAACTAGACCAGTCCTGAGCTCAGCCGGATCTCCAGAAAAAGGAAACTGTGATACAGACCCTATTTCCAGCCTCACTCTGCTAAATCCACAAACTTCTATAGTTTTGGGTGGTCTGTTCAGTTAATGGATCTAAAACATTTGCATCTCTTCAGGGAAGAGCACCAGGAAATTGAGGTACTGAGAAATATTCTGACATGGACCAGTTCATAAAAGGCTTGGACAAAAAGATTCCTTGTAAATAGGGAAGACATTTAGTGGTCCACAAGTTTTGTTTTGGGCTTCTCTTATGGGTACAGAATATTGTTCTCAATCACCTCTGAAACCTTAAGGTACCAGCTGCCTTTTTCTCCACAAGATATGGACCAAGTCACTGGAACAGTTTACCCAGAGAGGAGGCAGAGATCCCATCCCTGGAAACATTCAAGGTCAGGTTGAATGGGACTTAGAGAAAACTGATCTCATTAAAGATGTCCCTGCTTATTGCAGAGAGGTTTGAGAAGATTATCTTTGAAGGTCTCTTCCAATCCAAACTGGGCATATTGCTGCCAAATGAAAGTAGCTATGAACAGGAGTTAATTCATTTTGTGGTATGTCAGAGAACATGAACCACCAATAATTTGCTGCTGGGGAGTTCTCAGAGTGTTGCAACAACCTTTGAGAGACAATATTTGAGAGAAAAGGATGCTTGATAACAAAAATTGAGAAGCTTATATAGGCCGTCCCCTCAGCAGGTAGAAATTCGTGTCTTATCTCTGTGACTGGGTGGCCCTGGAAATGGGATTGCTGTAATTATTAAGCGAAGAACCCATGTGTTAAAAACCATACAGGGGTATCTAGCTAATGATCCAGTTGAAAATACATGAAGATGTTTGACAGAGATGGATATAGAAAGCAGGAATTGACTTCTATAACTAATGCTGTGGTGATCACAGGCCAAGAGAAGTGCAAATATGAAGGCATCCATGCAGGACTGTACCAGGAGCATTTTCCCAATCCCTCCTGCAGCTTTGATGAGCTCTTGTAGGGCAATCAGCCAGCAATGGAGAACTAGAACATGCCAACCACTGTGAGTCCGGGCTGGTGCTGGGTGATGCTGGGTTATCCTCAGTGAGTGTACTTCTTACTAGATATTGAACTCAGGTGAAGGAAAAGATTTCTAATCTGAAAAAAAACACCCTACCTAAAGGGACCTTAGCTTTGTGGTATCATTTCTGATTCAATCTTTTTGCACTTGCCTTACTGTAATAAATTTTTATTTTAGGAAGAGAAAGCCATACTGAAGTGCAGAAGGGGTGGTATTTGGGAGTCCTGAACTATAATCCCAGCTTTGCCTGAAGGCAGTGGAGCAGCTGCTGGCAGGTCTCCATGTCCCATCATCTCCTCTGGTCTACCCACTCCGACCATTGGTGCTGCAGTGTGGCTCAGGCCACACAAAATGTATTGGACTCCTTTTGTACTATTTTTGCAACATCTTACAACATCTACAGAAGTAAGGAAGCATCAGTGACAGGCTTGAGTCTGTGACAGTCTACAAAAGAAAGCCTCCCAGCTGGCAAGGTCAGTCAAGAGAGGTCTACAATCAGCCCACAGTCAGAGCCAATAACCCAGTGTCCTGTGAATGTAAAAACTATGCTATGTCTCTGACCTCAAAAGGAAAAAGCTTTGTTCCCATGAAGCCAGGCAGACAAGTATTCTTTATGGAGGCATTTCTCAGAGTCAGTGGTTCAGCCCTTAATAGCAAGTGCCAGGCCTCCTCATGCAAGCCCATGCATCGCAGCTCAGCTGCGCGTCCTACTTCTCCCTAAGGGGCTTGTTATTTTACAGTACTCCAAAAGTACTTAAGCTTCAACTTTCTGAAGACTTTCTGGCAAGATTTGTCACTAAATTACTGTGGAGTTTGACGGAGAGAGGAATAATAACTCCCAACTAGGTGGACTTGGCTCACAGTAAGACGTAAGGTTTGGGCATGGTGGTAGGATCAATCCTGAGTCAGAAGTTAGTCTTGTCAAGGTATGAATTAAGCCACAGGGTTTAACTTTTCGCCTTCTCTTCCTGGTACACACGTCCCCTATAAGTGAAGGCTGTCTGGCCTGTGGATATGAAACATCCTGAGGGCTGCCCTGTTTTTACAGAACCCTGTTCATCTCAAAGGCAGAGCCTCCCATGCTCTGATGAGGATACAGAGTGCAGGATCCTGCATTCAGGTCTCAGGACTCATGGCCCAAACCCACATCCCACCAATACAAACTGATGACAAGTTCATCTCTCTCAAGTGATGACAAGAAATAGTCTGCAAAGAGCAATTACGCATTTGCAAAGATGCTTCTGTTTTATCAGCATGTTGTTTGCACTGGAACGTAACTGTTGGCTTTTCAGCAGGGAAGTATTAATCCAAATGAATCCTTTCTGACATCGGGAAAAAAACAGGCTGTTTGCTGTGCATTCTCAGCATCTGAACTCATCACATACACGCTTGGGTTCTCTACCAAGTAGACATGAAGTTTAAAGACTGTTCAGGAGGCTGAGCAGGTTAATTTCCATTAAAAAAAGTGTCTGGGCACAAAGCAGCTCAGAAATCACTCTATCTGACTTCTTTTTTACTTTATTTTAGCTTCAGAAAGGTTGTAATAAAGACCCTGATAGGCAGAAGTGGAGAATAATTGATGTAGTCTGCCCTCACAGCGTTTTACCACAAGCTACTGCCAATGAAGTATATAATATAGTTGTCTATTTACAATTGTGTATGTGTGTTAAATTTATGGGGTTTGTCTTGTGCTTGCTGACAACTTTTCACTTCTTATGTCTCTGTGATCCTACTTGACTGGCACTGGATATCTTTCCTTTTCAAATATATCTGTTTCATAAATCTGTTCTTATTCTGCTTTCTCCAGTCCCAATCTGACTTACTAACAAGATGGATGTTGACCATTGTAAAAGATGCTCCTCAATAAAGAGCCAAGCAGCAGGTGTTTCTGACATTTCTTGAAACAGGATGAATACCCCACCTCTCTTAAAGTGGTAAGAATTCATTTATTTCTGGCTTAGTGGAGCTGTGAAATACTAGAGCATTTCAGAACCTCCTGTTCCAAAAAACTTTCAAATAAATCTTCAGTATGATTTTAGAGGTTTATCTTCATAACAGATTTATATCTGTTGAAAGTCAGAAGAGTAGATGCTGCCTTCAGCTTTCCTGTCGATACTGAGTTTAAATTGAGCATTTTGGGAAGTAGTTGGGAGAGTAATTTTGTCCAAGTTCAGACAGAAACCATTGTAGGGTGATTTTATTTTCACTCTAGATCACCTCTACCCTGCCAGGTCAAATAAACTCCTTTCTTCTCCTGCCCTGAGCTGCTGCCATTCAGCACCAGGTAAACCACTGGAGGTGCTGATCAGGGAGATAGCAATGACCAGCCACAAATACATATGCTTCACGCTGAACCTGCCAAACCCCTTTAAAATGGATGGGAAATCAGTCTCCTCAGCAATTCACAACCCATTTGCTACAAGAAAATCCAAATTAATGAAAAAGAAAGAGTGCAACAACCAGCCCAGATTTTCCACAGAATCACCCTTTCATTCAAAGTCAATTGCATGGTGCAGATCTCCACTTGGTATTTATCACAGACATCAATATAGCATCATTCATCAATATTGCTCCTTTATTCTACTGGACTTGGAGGGAAGCTCTCAAATAAAGGCTGCATACAATGACTAGAGTACTATTAGTGCCTAAAATAAACATCTTTATGTCTTAATATTTGCTTCTCATCGATGCCTCTGAGAGTACCCTGCCTTTACAAAGTGCAGCTCAGAGGAGTTTGTTGACCTGGGAAATGATTCACACTTTGTCAACAATAAGCATGTTTGGTTAAACTCAACACTTTCGATTACTTCAGTATTTCTCAAGACACATGGAAGCAGCCAAACTCCAACAATTGCTGCAGGCATTGTAAGAGTCAGAGATGGAAATGGCTGTTCAAAAATAGCTGCTGGCATAGTCTGACAATGTGTTTGTCTCCAAATGAAAATTTGGAATTAACATCCTTGCAGAGGAATAGGTCTGCAAGCTTTGTGCTTCAAATTTCATTCATATTTTACTGTGACTATTTAACTAAAAAAAGCAGAACCATATAAAATAAGAAGCAGGTTATTGTATGTACAAAGTTTGTCAGAGTAATTACTAATATGCCTCCTTATGTATAAACACACAGGGAAATAATTTTTTGTTCATTCATGGAATTATGGATTTGTTTGTGTTGGAAGGGACGTTTGAAAACCATCTAGCCCAAACCCTTGCCATGGGCAGTGATATCCTTCACTGGACCAGGTTGCTCAAAGCCCTATCAATCTGGTCTTGAACACTTTGAATGACTGGGTATACACAACTTCTCTGGGCAACCTGTTCCAGTGTTTCACCACCCTCATCATAAAAAATTTCTTAGCTTCAGCCTCTTTCAGTTTAAGGACATTGTCCCTTGTCCTGTCACTACAGGCCCAAAAATCTGTCTTTCTAATAAGTGCCCCTTATATACTGTAATAATTTCAGACTTCAAAAAGGTCTCCCTGAAGCCTTCTCTTCAGGGGCTGAAAAACCCCACTCTCAACTTCTTTTCACAGGGAAGGTGTATCACTCTGATCAATCTTGTGACCTTGCTCTGGACCTGCTCCAGCAGATCTGTGTCTTTCTGGTGCTGGGGATCGCAGAGCTGCACACTGTCATTCCAGAGGACTGCAGGTAGGGTCTCATGAGAGCACAATAGAGTGGAAAAATCACCTGTCTGCTTCCTGTGCTGCAAGCAAGCATCACCAGTTCATGTCCAGTTTTACTTCCACTGGCATCCTCAAGTCTTTCCCTGCATGGTTGTGTTCAAACCACTCCTCCTTCAGCCTCCCCAGCAACTGTTCTGACTCAGATGCAGAATCTTGCACTTGACCTTGTTGAAGATGGGTCCATTCCTCAAGGCTGTCAGGGACCCCTGGATGGCATCATTTCCCTCTGGAAACTTCTGCAAACTTCATGAAGATATTCATGTTATTGATAGGGGAAAATGCTACACCACTGAAGTAATTTTCCATATCCACTGCTTCAAAAACTGTTCTTCTCTAGCACAATTGATTGACTTTCGCTTGTGCTGCAGTCCCTAACAGAGGCACTGCAATGCAATGAATAGAACTGTTGTCCCAAACTTGAAGGAAAAGTTACTCATTATGTTCACCTTTGCTGGGGTCGAGGAAGGGAGGGTCCCACTGCCTAAGAGCAGGAACAGTTTCCCCTGGCAGACCAATGGAGACAGACAAGCTGTTCCAGACAGCATTTAACAGCAAAGGCTTATCTGGTATTATATAAAATATTTTCATGAAGAATCCTTCCTTCAATGACAACATGCAGCTTGGATCCTATATAATACCTAAAATTAATCAGAATAATCCCACTCAGTATCCTATTGCTGTTATAAGCTCTTTTCAGAAGATGCTGCCTTTAGTTTATTTATCACTTCCTTTTGCTTATTCCTCAGTAATGCAGCAGAAATATCTACCTGAAGATAGCGAAAAATATTTTCTTCTGAGGATTCCAGAGAATTACAAGGGCAATCATAAGCTCATTTTTAAACATGGCTAACGTAATGGTGCTACAGAGGCTAGGCTGTTAGTAGCAGCTCCTAGCTCCTGTTTGCCCAAAAGGCAGGATTATTTGGAACATAGTTAAAGCACGTTAGAATAAAGTAAGAAGTGAAAGATTATTCTGGCACAAAAAGTGCAGATCCCTTTTTGTCTTCCATAATTCCCTGCCACCAACAAATCCCCATCACAAATAAAGAGAGCTGGAGCAGTGAGAGACACTCTGGGAGAGGCAATACCACCTCATCCCACAGTCTCTCCATCTTGGAGGAAGCCACAATGCACAGCAGACTTTTGGACTGCTTTGCCTTTCACAGAGACACACCAAAGCCTGGTAGCTTTCCACCCATGAAGTCCATTGCAAAAGCAGTGTCTTTTTGGGCTCTTCTAAAAAGGCAGTATTTCTGACAGTGCACTGTATTAAAAGTTAGACAAAGCCCTGAACCACAGCTTGGAAGAGATACAGCTGTTGAGAATGGAGTTGACTCACAATTGAGTTGCCTTATATTAGTAGAGATCCCTAAGAGCCAAGTATTTTCCCTTAACTCAAATGTCTGTTGTTGCAGGCTAAACTAAACCAAATTATCTCCTATTTTGTAAGAGTGGAGAAGCCTGGAGTCACTGCATCACATCTCAGCTCCAGTCTGCATGTGCAGGTTGGATAATGGTTCTTCCAGGCTTTGTATATGGCTTGCTGCAGCATGCACAGCCAGAAACAAAAAATTTTAGATATCCATTGGCACTGAAAAGATTGAATATTTCAGAAATTCTATAAAATGCCCAGAAAATACACCTCATCTCCTTGGAAGGCAGTAAGGGTAAAGAACTAGCAAAGGAAATCCACTTCAGTTTTGACATTTGTGGAGTACAACTTAAGAAAAAAAAAAAACAACCCCAGGAAACAAGATTTCCATAGTGACTTATGCATAAATGAGTTAGAAAATAGGGAGCAATACTGGAAAAGAAATTTAGGCTAGATGTTCAACTGGCTGTCTCTCTGACAGTTTCCCCCACCTACACCAGCTGGATCAAGCTCAGCTACCTGGCCAGCAATCCTACTAGAAAGCAGGAGAGGTAAAAGACATAAATGCCCCATTAAAGTCACAGAGTGGTGAGGATTTGAGTATGATCTGTGGACACACATCTAGACATTGGTGACAGATTTATCCTTCCTAACTTCAGACATCTAAAGGTAGGCTGCCAGCCAGTCATCCCAGGAAATCCATATCAAGCAGACATCAGAAATGCACCTAAATGAATCAGGCATCAGGAGGGTTTATTTCTCTGCATCAGCTGGGAATGGAGTCTAGACACTTGAGACATCTACATTTGTCCAGATTAATCTCACCTTCATGTGGCAAGCCTGGGCAAGAGGGTGTAAGAACAACAACAAAAAAAGATACATCAAATTTCTTGACGAGAGAGATAGTTCAAATACAGAAAGATTGTGTAGAGTGTTTTGAGGCCAAAAAAAAAGAGATGTTCTTGTAAAATCCAAGAGATTTCACTTGAGAAGTCCAAAATCAATGATCTTCCCACTCTTGCGCTGACCCCTTCATAGAGCAGAGCTCACATTTTTATGGATATTGATAGTGTAGCTTTACCTCAGGACATTATACAGTGTACACATTCTTCTGGGTAAGTGAAGGGAAAACAGGGCGAATTCTTGACTGCTTGGAGTCAGCAAACCTCCCCGCTCCTGAGTGAGATCATCCATCACTCTGTCCTGGAGGAGTAACTAACATCGCAAAGCCACCAGCGCTCAGCCTCCAATGCCACCTGGTGGTGTCTCTTCGAAGCCTTACGAGTCATTGGAGGGATCCTTTGAGGATGTGAGCAGCAAGCTTTCTGGCAGGAATGGAGACGCCTACAGGTCTGGTCCTCAGTGAACATATTTATTTGATGTGCTTGTGGTAAAAGTTTAAGGCAGAAGAAAATATAGGTTGAAGTAACATAAAATACATCAGAAGGCAGTGAAGAGCTACATCAGATCGAATTCAGCTTAACCTCCCTGAGGTACATGCAGGGAAGGCTGCTGTTACACAGAGGAGTCAATGCATGCTTTCCAAGTCCTATCCAAAGACTATCAGTCTCTTTTTTCATTTGGGCACTTAATTTCTGTCACACAAAGCTGTTCAGTGATACCACCAGCAGCTGTAGAAGTGACAGCTGAATGCCAACCTTCAGGAACTATTGCAGTAGATCTGAATAAAAAATAAAAAGGCAATAACATGAAAAAAATTACAACAAAAAGTAACAAGGAGTCAGGAAGAGGAGGAATTACTAGATTTAGAGAGCAGTGGTTTCATCACTGGCAGGGAATGTCCCAGTGTTTCACTGCCACTGAGTGTGAAGCAAGTGGCTGTTTGTCACAGCAGATCACAGATGATTTCCTACATTCCTCAGGGGGAAAAGGGCTGGAAGAGTTCTCTTTCTCTTTGTCCATTTGCAGAGAGTGAAAGAAGGACCTTGCCGTCCCAGATTTCCCAGGTCATCTGCAGAAGGCACAGGCTAGATCTCCTGTGTCTGCTCACCACCCTGACCCGTGAAAATGACAGAAAAAATCATTCTAAGTATGTGATGTGGGAAGAGGAAGAAGGCTATGTTTTATGAGGTAAAAAGTGCTCTGGAGATACCTGGTCAAAATACTTCAGAGTATTATTGACCTTTTTGTTTATTTCTCAGGGGAGAGAACTTTTCAGGTTTCATGAGCAACCACCCTTTAACTAGCTGCTGGAGGTTTCACACAGTGTTAACAGACCCATGACCAAAAACTGCTTAAACACAGAGAGATCATATAACCCTCAAGCTGGATCTCTACAAGCAGCAGTTGCATCCTTACCTCCTGACTTGGTGTGAATTAAAGGCATCTTGAGCAACAGCCCAATATTCAGAGCCCTAAACTCAGAATGCTCTAGCGTTCCATGTGTGCCAGGACTTTTACAGGGCAGAAAAATGAGATATCACAGTTCCCTGAGTGCTTACAGAGAAACTCGAAAGTAGTGATGGTGTCAGCATACTCAGATCCTTCTTCAGGTGCCTAGAACTTGCCAAGGAGGGGTCCAGCTCCCTCCTTGCTGCTTGCTGTGTGTGGGTTTTCTGACAAACTCCTCATTCCTGCCTCAGCCTCAAGATGCCTTTGTCTTAGGGTGGCAAAGAGATATACAGAAATCGAAATAACCATGTTTCTTTTCTTTCAATTGTAAAAGGATTATTGTTCTCATCTATAACAATTGTGCAACTTTTTTTTTTTAAATCAGTCATCTGAAACTTAATTAATGGTTGAGGAAGCATCATTTGTCCTTAGTGGATAAAATCCTCCGTTAAGGTATGCTGATGGAAACTCTGAAGAAATTACTCCCTTCTCTAGAGCTACCCCTGAGACAAAATCAGAACCAGTATGTTGAATGCCAGCTCTGATATTGCCTACATTTCCCTACTATTCATAAAAGTGAGGTGCCCTTCTGAAGTTACAGCAGCAGAATATAAGAAAATGAGACCATGAAATACCAGAGTTCATCAGCATTCTTGGAGTAGAAACCTTTTGATGTAAGAAAAAGCAATCAAAGCAAAAGATGCACAAGAAATTGGTATTAATATAATTTAGATTGGACTCATGTCATCGTGCTGTTTCACATTTTCATGTGAACAATTCATATTCCCAAGTGCTTAAGCACTGCTTGTTTACAGCATTGTTGCAACTACATTTTCTTAAAAATCAACTGCATCAATTGAAATTAGATGAATCCATGAAAAACAAACCATTACTACTTTCCAAAGCTAATAAACTGTTTAGACTCAGTTTTAAAAGCCCCAAGTCTGGGAACTCTATGGTGCAGATTTAATCCAGTAGCCCAGATGTTCCCTGGGGATTTCTCTTGTCTGCAGTATCAGGTCCACAGAATAGTAAATGGCTTCAGTTCCACAACCATGTAGCTCTCTCAGCAGAAGAAATCCATTTTATTAAAAGAATCAGAAAAGTTTTTCTTAATGTTATCGGAGCTCATGCCAGATTAGCTTTAAGCATGTTTTCATAGACTGTCAGTGAAGGAAGCAAACCAGTGAAATAAAACAAGGTTTTGTCTTCACACAGAAACCAATTTGCAACCATCCTAGAATTTAAATTAAAATTTTTCCCCATATTTTGTTTATTTTACCACTAATTTTTTTTTACTGTTTATATTAATTAATTTATGGTGAGGTAAATCCTCCAAGCACTTTGGCCAAACTTGGATCTCAGTTCCACATCTCTTAGACTGTAAAGCCTTCACAAAGTCCATGAAAAAGTTCTGTTTGGTTTACTACAGCCAGGGCAAAACTAATTTGCTAGTACTACATTCAGGTCTATTGCAAAGGGAGAAAATACACTACAAGCAGCAGGACATTTAAATTGAACTATATTATATCATACAGAAACATGGTTATACACATATACACACAGTCATAGGCACAAATACCCATATATTCCTCTGTTGTCTTTTGGCAAAAAGCCAGTATCATTTCCTTATGAAAACCAAGTACTTCACAAATTAGAGCTAATACTCAATTCACTAGTTGAGTTGATTTCAGGAAAAGGAGATTATTCCCAGTTGCTGCACCTAAGCACTGAAAGACTTAAGTGTTAAATTTTGCCTTGAGATTCATCCTATTGAAATCAAAACAATCTCTCACTGGGTAAAGCCAGTAATAGATGCATCTCCCTAAGAAACACAGCAGGCTGTTTCTAAATACTTCTTCAAGGCAAAATCACAAAACTAGAGAGAAAATGCTGGTTATGCAGAGACCTGCTGATGAGGCCACAGAAACTTTCATTTATTTGAGATCCAAATCCCTGGACCAAGGGACTGTTCTCTTACTTGCACTTCTGGGATGATACACGGTAAATCTGAACCAGGGGAAAACCAAAGACACTGGACTTCCAAAAAAAAAAAACAGTGGATAGGAAAACAAAACCCTAAAGACACATCATTAATCTCCTTCCATTTGTAGTTTGGGGAAATTAATGTTTATTCATTATAGACTTTTGAAGGATAAACTTGTACCAACACTACACTTGCTGACATAAATGAAACTCACTCAAACAGTTAATGTTAAAATTTTAAGTCTTTCAGTATTTCTAAACCTTATTTTTCTCACTGCATAAAGTTTCATATCTTCGTTGCCAAAAAGAAGAAAGACCAAACAGAAGAGACATTACCTTGGCTTTTTTCCCTCCATCTCCAGTACTTTCCAGTTGTCTGGTGTCCCAATGGCCTTCAACAACTCATCCAGCACCTGCAAGACACACTGGTCTTTTTGCTTTGACTGCCATAAGGATTCTGCCTCTGTTTATGATTAACTCACTCAGATATCCGCCACAGCAGGGTGAGGCTGTTTAAACACTTAATGATGTTCACAACTCTTATTCTAGATATGGTTTCCCAAAGCATCGAAGTGTGCAGGTCGTTAGCTGCTCAGAGAAACCTTGCAAAAGTTCTTGTGTTCAGCTCATAGTGCTCCTCTGAAAAGACCCTTTTTCATCCTCCTACCACAGGTTGGTGATCCCTGCTACTGCGGTCAGGTGGAACCAGCTTATGAATCAGACCACATTTTGGCTCATAGAACAGCTCCAGAAACACTGACAGCCTGATGCTCTGGGGTTTGGCAGTGCCAAAACAGGGTATGCATTTTCCTTCATGGGGCTTTATGCAAGTCAGGATTTGCTGCTCTAATAATACAATTTCTGCTCCTTCTCTGTGTGCATCAGTCCAGACTACTCTTCCTGGTGTACAAGTATCCCAATGAAATCAGAGGGTGCTTGGCCAAGATGACAGAGATTGGTGGAATGGACAAGCACAAGAAAAAGCTCAGGAGTTTACTTCTCTGCAGGGTTCAGTGATATCACTCCCTGTATGTCCTAGATATATCAAGAAGTATTTTCATGGTTAGGTCAGTCCAGCACTAGAATAAGCCTCTCAGTGAGGCTGTACAGCATCTGTCCTTGCAGGTCCTCAGTACCTGATTAGACAAAGCACTGAGCAAACTGATCTGCATTCTGACCCTGATAATTTCAAACGAAGACCTCCCAAAAGCCTTTACAACCTCATCCATCCTGTGACCTTGTCCTATAATCCTATATTCTGATGCACATTATGATATATGCTGGTATTTCAGGATTTACAGTATAGGCTGAGGATGAAATCTGCTCCCTGTAGCAATGCCAATGTTCCTGTGACTGCACAAGTCATGCATCATCTCTGAACTACAGCTTGTGCAGCTGCAATGTTGAAATTATTCTGGTTCCTTACTTCCCTGGGGCATTTTCAAGGACAGAATTATATTTTCAGATTATTCATATGGCAAATGATGTTTTACAGCGTCACAGCAATACAGCAAATTTAACACTTCCATTCACTCTCAGAGCAACGCAATTGTAAAATTTGGAGCAAAGCACAGACATACTTGGGCAACGTCTTGTTTAACCTAGTTAAACACAAGTGAACATCGGCCTACTGATTTAACAGAGGGTGCTAACTAATTGAACATTTCATCTTTCAAATGAAAAACATATACATGTGTCACACAGAACACAGATCCACAAAAGTAAACCTGTTTTGTGTATTAAAAAATGCCATTCACACAAGAAGATAAATAAATTGCTGCAATTAATACAATTAATCACTGCACAGACATTTTAGTACTCGGTTCAGTAGCTTCCTAATTGATGTTCACGTGTTGTCAAAGAGTTGATTTGAGGTAAAAATGGATAAGAAAAGCCTGATCTCCTGGACAGAGGGATGTCTTATATCATGAAGCTTTATTCAGATCTTTCCAATCTTTCCATCTTGATTAAAAATAGGATGTGTCAGTTGACACAGTATCTCTTGGGATTTCTTTTTCATTTGAATTTCTTTCAGTTTTTTGGCTGTTTTATCACTTGGCTAGTCAGCATAGGTGTTATAAGGTGCCAAGGAAAACACAGAGGGACCTGTTCATAACATCTATCTTGGACATATACAATTAGCAGTGTTTCAGGCAACAATCTCAGACACTTCTATGGCGTGCTGCTGCCGAGAAGGTACAGGGACATCAGTTTCCAATCTCTTCTTCTGCCCTCAGCCATGTTCCTGGTGCTTATGTTAGATCCACTATAGCAACAGTGCTGTGAACCAGTTTAACCCACTAACCCACCAGAAATGAGTTGACAATTTCAAAGAAATTTGTAGGAGGAGCTAGGGACACTGAAGCCAGGAGGAGCAGAAAGAGCTGTCACACAGCAGGGAGCAGGAAGAAGGATGGAAGAGAATATGGAGCCATCACATTGACTCAGATGGAAATGACACCACAATCTTAAGTCCTTGTTCCAGCTTCACAGGCTCCCTGTGAGGTCTATGAAGGAATTAGGAAAGTTGTTTCTTCCTTCCTTCACCTTAAGGTAAGCTTATCCTGACAAGGTAGTTCTAGCAGCAGTCTGAGGAAGGGTGCTAGATACCTCTGGGTGGATGCTCATCATCACAACAGGAAAAGATAGGAGAGAACCCAGATTCAGAAATAAGGATGCAAATGGTGAATTTTTGCCTCAGAAGGGGCAATGTGTGACATCTATGATGCTTCAAACCACAACACTTGGGTTCCTTTCACTGCTCCAGAAATGCAGGAATATACTATGCCATTCCTGACAGTCATTCTGCTGGTTGAGCTCCCTGGCAACTCTGATGGCACCTCTAGATTGGCACCTCCCATTTCCTATCTGATACAGAAAATTAGGGAAATTGTGTGTGACTCACTTGTTTTCTGTAGGTAACACAGATTCAATTAGAACAAAAAATTGAATTTTTTTTTCAGTCATTCCAGGCTATTATGGGTGAATCTTCACCAGTCCAGCTCTCACATTCAAGGGACTTTGCCACTCACATTCTGAGCACTTTCACTGTGTAATTATTTTTCTGGAGCACTGTTAGCACAGTCACCACTGATGATTTAATAACAGAATTGATGTAGTTCCCTTCACATTTAGGATTGTGACCCATCTTAAAGAGTCAGAATCATCTAACATGGTGCCACAAATCCACCAGAGTCCAGCTGCCCTTGATTCACCACTTCAAGATACTTCCTAATATACCTTGCCCAGAGGAGACCAGCAGAACTGTGCCTCTCTGCCCCACATGGATCTGAAAGGGGTTTTATGGGATCAAGGGGTATTACCCTCACCCTAGGTACTTCTATTTCTCTAATTCCCTGGAAGATACATGTCTCACTACTCTGTGGGAGAGCAGTGAAGTCTTTGCTGCACAGGAGGCTCCAGGAAGTTAATCTGAATTAACTTCTAAAGTGGACAAATTCAAGTGCGCAAATATCTGTGTAGAAACACATGCTCTGAATTACCATGACAGCAATTTGATTTGGTTTGCTTAAATTTGAAAGTGGAAAGAATTAAAATTAAATAGGAACACAATGCCCTGGAGGAGGTCACCCAGGAGCATAAGATCTGTCTGATTCACTTGAACACCCTGGAGGCAAAGGAGGCTGCAAAATACTAACTGTGAGCTTAAAAGCAGTGACTGTGCTTGATGGTGTGTTGTCTGCAGGGAGAAAAAGAAAGGGCAAAGTGTGTTGATACCTGGCTTTTCTTCTGAGAGCATCTTAGAATTAATACATACTCACAGAAATGGCAGGGTATTTTTATAGCCCTTTATAATGTAAACAGCCAATAATGATTGATGTATAGGAAATCCATAACAGGGCTCCTCTGACAATGGGATTTAGTTTGGTATCAGTTTACACTGATACCAAACACATGTACATTTTTTTCCAAAACTACTACCTGATGATTAAACATGGAAGAAGCTGGGTCTTACTAAAAAGGAAAAAAACAAAAAAA
>VZTY01016177.1:74843-120337 GCA_013400935.1 Turnix velox | reverse complement strand
AAAAAAAAAAAAAAAAGAAAAAGAAGCAGCTGATCTGAATCCATCTCCAGTACTGTAATGCTGATCTGAGGAGATCACTGGCTGAGCTGAGGGATTACGTGAGCCTGGGCACTTTACCTCTTCTCAGGCAGGTGACTCCTAAAAACTGCTGTGACTCATAAGTATTTACCCACTAATATTTCCTCAATCTCTGATGAGAAGAGTTGATTACAGAGTTTAGATAAGAGTAGCCAAAAGGTGTGGCTAGTTTTCATTATATGGTTACCATTATTAGTTTGAACAGTGATGTTGTGCTGTTATGGGAGGGTTTGAGTAACGTAATGTAGATCATTGAAATACCAAGAAGGACAGTCTGATACAATACAACACATCACAGGACAGAAATGAGAGAAGAGGCAATGAGGAAAAGAACTCCGCCTATGCAGATACAAAACTGACAGAGGTTCTCATACACTTCATGAGGGAAAGGAAATGATAGAGCAATTTATTGTGGAAATTCACTTGAGGATTTCATTACAAGGACATTTTACTTAAGCAGTGGTCATGTCTAAGAATCTCTTTTGTGAACCAAGCTTTCATCATTCACCCATTTCTCACAAAAACTGTTATGCCACTCTTTACACCCAGTTTTAGGTGTAGTTTTTGTACATTCTGTGCAGTCTAGTGCCCTGGGCAGTCCTCACAAAGACAGTAGAACGTGGCAGGGGATAGAGGAGAGTGATTGACACCAAGAGCATGGAGTAGCTTCAAGACAAGTTACAACTAGAAAAATTAGGACACTGAAGCTTGGAAAAGACAAATAGGTGAGACCTAGGGCCTCTGAAATCGTTATCAGAATGGCAAAATGAGCAGGAAACACTTGTTATCCTCTGTGATAAAATTTTTTACAAACCATTCAAAGAGTTGTGTCTGCACAAGCATAGTTAAAAACTTGATAAAATCAATGTAGTGGCTTCCTCAGCTCTGTTACACTAGAAAAGGGAAAGAAAATTTTTAGCAGCTGGACTTCATAGAGTCATGCTCTGCTGTTTTACTTAATCCATAGCAAGGTTACATTGAATCTGAAATCCTGTGGGTGATGTTTTTGTGCTCATTTGTCAGCAGATGCTTCTTTTCCTTTTTTTACTTCAACAGAAACAAATTTATACAGATTTTTCTCAGTAGTGTCCGTAAGACAAATCCCAATCATAGGCAAGCTTCCAAGCCTCAGATGCTTGGTCATATGCATGAGGGAGTGTTTTGTGGTTTAAAAACTACACAGCATTGCTCACAGCAATCTTTCATTCTCCTTTACAAAATTCAACTCATTAGGCTCCTCTGCTGCCCCCAAACTTATTCTTTTACAAAGAAGTCACTTCAAAGTTAACAATGCCCATAGAATTATTTGTATATCTTTTCCCACTTTGCATGACCAGGTAGTTATCTATCTAAACCACCACATGCTTCCTCATTCATTTAGACCTTATTTTACACAAGCCTGAAAAGGCAGAGAGTCCTGAGAGTAGGACTTAGCCCCTGATTATACTTATAAATTTTCCTCCTTCTTCTGAACTTTTGGATTAAGCAGACTAATATCTTCTGTAAGTACTTCCAAAATTATGACTTTTATAAGTTGGATTGCCATTCATTCTGATTTTCTCAGCTTTGTCTTCATTTCTTAATGTGTATATAGGTTGGGAAAAGATTAATTTCCAGAGCCTTGAGCAGCTCCTCTGTCACTGTTCCAGCCGCAGCTTTGTGAATATTGCTTTGAATATGCATTTTTAGCAATTTATGGACAGTTGCCCACGAATTTCCATAATAAACTCAGTGCTTCTAAGCCCATCCACTGCTAATGGATTTAGAATCACTTTGTGTATTTTATCTGCACCACTTTGCTTTCATAATACCTGTAGGATAATTTGTAAAGGAGGTTTTATATTACCTCCTTATTTAATTTCCTTCCTTGATGTCTCAAACCAGAATGATGATGTCTTTATATGGCTCTGCTTCAAAGCTGTATGCAGGTCTTAAACAGAAGATTACAGCCATAATAGGTAGCCATCTTGCTTCTCAATGCTTTAACAACATCACAGACCAGCTCCAGAAACCAAAATATAGCATAGGGTCAGATGCATGGAGCCTGTCTACAGCCCCACAGCATAGGTACTCCAGTTCTTAAAATGCTCAGTCCCCCCAAACAGTGCAATTCAGCATGGCTGATAAAGACTTCTCAGGTGTGATCCCACAGATCAATACAAGCTATTGCTCTCTCCTTCAAGTGATTTTGCATGAAGGCAAAGGCTTTCCCCCCTGTGAGCAGCTCTCAGCTGACTGTGGAGCTAAACTTGGCTAGAAAACACCAACACTGCCTCAGAGCTGGCATCTTTTTGATTCAGCTGATTCAGAAACGAATTTTTAACCAAACAAGCTTTCAAAATTATTACATTAACTTCTGGGCCTGGAAAACATCTTCAACAGTAGCCATGCTGGCACTTCTGAACACCTAATACTTGGCCCCAATTTAGACATCCCAGATGGTGTTCAGGTCTTGTTAGATCTTGCAGACTATTCAGTCAGTAATAGCTCAGTTCACTTAATGATGGAAAAATATCAGTTTTTCAGATGGCAAAGCAGCAAGTTCGAAGAGATTTTCCCTTGAGGGTAGGGCACAAAATCATTGACAGGATCCATACTAGAAATTTCTCAGAAATATTTCCATGACAAAGTTTGTCTTGATTTTATTATGGAGGTTGAGTAAGGTATCATAGTCTCCTATGTGTGGTTTGTTGTTGTTTGGTTTGTTGGCTTTTAATAGCCTTTTAATATCACCTGAGAATCTCAGCTTTTTCTTAAATACAGCCCTCTGTATCTGGCATCTGGCTGCAGAAAAATGCACCATCCACATGTACAGCAAAATCACCTAAAGGCTGAGTAACCAAGGAATAACTTAAGCATTACCTACTGGGGCATCTCACCCAGTGGTATGAAGCTTTTAATGTTCCCATATAGTATGCAAAACAGTCCTAAGAGATCAAATACTTTGTCACAGTTATTATAAATTGTTCAGGTGTGGAGAAAGGGAAGGATTCTATAATTTTGCTGATGGGACTCATTTTGCAGAGTCCTTTGCAATGGCTGTTTTTGAGTTCTTGGCTTCCTTTTGGCTGTCAGCCCACTGAAAGCATTATGTGCTTTTTAAAACTTAGAGCACAAAGCAAGGGGTAAACCAGGTATAAATCTAAAAATGGAGTATAACATGGAGTCTCTGCCAAGCAGGCTGATGCGTCAACACCCTTGTACACCCTTTGTTCAAACCAGTCAATATCAAACATGCAGCTAAATCTAAGGAACTATCTGGTTATTTTAGTGTGCAGCCGTGAGAATTTTCCTTGTGCTTTTGGCAAGTTTGTATTTACACTGTCATGATTTCAGGTGAAACATGAGATCAGAATATGCAAAGCCAGGGTGTTGGTTTTCTGTGGCTCTATGAACTCACTTATCAGGGCATGGAGGAGATATAGAGGCTGGCAAAGATCACCCAGCAGAGTTATCTTTATGGATCTCAACCGCCTTGCCCCAGAGGATACTGCCTGGTTCCATGTTTATATTTCACACCTTTTTCCCCTTGTCACTCCAAATTTCTTCCTAAAAAAGATGATGCTGCTGTTGCCCAAACACAAGTATTTTAGATCTCTCTGAATGGCCCTGGCAAATACTGCTTGCCTGTGAGCATCTGCTTAATCAAGAATGATCACTGCTTAAAGACATCACTCAAAATTGGGTGCCACCTGTTAAAACTCATACAGGCATATGCAGGGGGATAGTCACTGCCCCAAAAAGCTTAAAAAACTGAGCAAACTGAGTATGCTTCAGTAAGTACTCTGCCACATAAACAGACCCTGTGGCGTAGCCTTCCCTTCATTGGCTTAGCTTTTCATATCACTCGCATATAAAACTGATTTTTAAGATGACAAGAACTCACTTCTACTAAAATATGAGCTGAAGAAAATGGGAAGTGGGTATGGTCACACAGATTGAGCCCAGGCTACTCAGCTCCCACTCCAGCAAATGAATGGGGCAACCCACAGAAGAAAGAAGCACAAAACAGAAATACCAGAAGCATCAGTGTGTCCCCATGGCATGTCACAGCTGAAACATTCAGAGATGGCAGACAAGGGACTATCAACCTCTGATATGCTCTGCTGTGAGACAGCAGAATAAGAGAGTACCCAAAACCTGTTCTCAAGGGACCACAACCACCCTGACCCTTAAGAGGCATAATTTTAATGACCAGACTCCTGGTCATCCCCTCTCTAAAAGATTTTGCTCTCTTGTTTTGTGATAGCCACCTTTAACCTCTAGCACAAACCTGGTTGAAGCACTGGTCCTAGTCCTCTCTCTTTGCGGCAACATCTTTTCCCTACTGAGAGTTCAAAGAATGGATAACATTATTTTGGTCCCAGGGCTTTAATCCAGTTTTAATGTAAACCAAGGGCTGAAGGGAGTTTGTACACAGCACACACTACACCATCCCCTTCTAAACACCAAACAAGCAGTCTGCCTGCAGGGTGAACTGGTCTCACAGTGCAAGTTTGATATCTTCATTCCAGTCACTGCCTCAAACTATACTAAGAATACGGTAACAATGAAAGAAAAAGGTAAAAGGAGATTATTCTTTTTGCACAAGCTTCTAAGCTCCTTTCATAACATTTAGTGAGATGCTGAGTCCAACAGTCCATCAAGTCTGAACTCTCAGAGAAGGGGAAATGTATCTGCTGCCTCAAAGCACGCTCTATGCAGGAAGGAAAAGAGCGTATAACAGAAAACATTTCCCTAAGTACCCTGTGATTTGATTCACTGTTTATTAGGAGGGTTTGATTTGTAAATGGGAAGCAATATGCCTCCATTAAGTTGTCTTTCTGCACCAAACATAAGCTGCACAAATTACAGCCTGTGTTAAATAAGGAGGTGCACAAAAAGCTGCATTGCTTGGTGTCAGTTATTCTGCAGGGAATTAAGCAAGCAATAATATCTGCTGTTCTGAACTGCCATAAGTCACAGCAGAGATGTCTCTTTCCTGAACACACCAGCATTGCCAGGATCAACAGAAACAACCACCTCCTCAGAGCATCAGCAGAGGCACCCAAGGCAAGTAAGTGTCTTCCTGATGTGCAAGTACATTTGTTAGCCTGCAAAGGAATTGCTTTATTTTAATCAGCAAAAATAGATTGCACTGAAGTCTTAACAGACAGATAAGATAGATGTCTAGGATTTTAACTAAGGGGGGGGGGAAGAGAAAGAGGACAGCAGTTTTGGGTCAGTTAATGCACATGAATTAAAATCTTTTTTTCAAGACATTTATCTAGGTATTGTGAAAGGTACTGTGTAGGCTGCTAGGCATGCTTTTCATTTTGAATTTAGGTATAAATATAGCCAAAAGACACTAACACAAATTTAAGGCATGTTAGCAAAAGTGAAACCCTAGCAGCACTATGATATTCCTTGAAGTTGGAAATACATCTGTCAGTCACCTGTGGTATAACTTACATCAGCATTTGAGTACTTACAGACAGATCTGGATTGCTCTCATACAGGGTTTCATATCCAAGAGTAGTTTCTCAAACCACTCATACTTGGGAAATAGGATTATCTAAGAAATTTATAGCTGTCTCCTAAAGTCTGGCTTTTCTCTGCACAGGTCCTTTCTAAATAATTACCTGCTGCTTCATGGAAAAAACTATTAATTTAACAGCACTATCACAGTCACATCCAAAAAACCCCCCATTTAGAAAAATTGAGGTAATTGAAGTAAATGGACTTCAGTTGGAATTGTATTAGAGAAAAATTACTCAGATGGAATAGACGAAAAATCAGGATCTTTGAATTTCACCCTCAAATAGCCACTGGCAAAAAATAGCCACTGTGCAAAAAAAATGAGCAACTGCTTATAGGACTCATTGTTCTGCAGACCCTTGGATATGCTGGAGTTTCTGCAGGTAGTCTTCAGGGGGAAACATCAGATTCTATTTTAAATCCACCACTCACAAGTTTTATAAAAGATACAACAAAGCTCATTTAACCGTCATTATGTTTACACATAAACACTGAACAGCATTGGAAGAAAGAAAGCTTGATGGGATTTTGCACAGGATAAGTAAAATCTTTAGTCACTTCATTGCTTTTTTCCTGAGTAAAGAACAGAGCAGAGGCCAGGGCCATCCTGCTCTCTTCCTTCCTTCTTCCAAAAGCTGAAGATGAAAAGATGAAGAGCCTCTGCCCCATTTCTTAGCAATACATTTCTACCACAGCTATGGAAACTCAGCATAAAGAACATGTACACAGCTGAGACCACACTGAAAATAATGCTGTATCTTGCAGCATTGTATATTAATATTTTATATGTATATAATTTGTATATATAGTATTCATCTATTATATTCAGATGCCAAATATCCACTTAACAGAGGCTGGATAAAGCCAGTTACTAATCCAAAAACTCTAGGCATTTCTCACTCTAAAGTGCCTGTATAGTAATTGAAGCTCTCTGTGATAAAATCATAACACCACCTGCTATGGTATTTCCATAAAAATGTGAGGAATGCCAAGTCTAGCTGTTGTCTGATAGAAACTTGACCGGGAGGAGAGCCTTCATCAACCTGCCTGGATACACTAGTCATGACACTAGAAATTTAGTTAAAAAAGAGGAGAGAATAATAGAATGGTTTGGATTGTCAGGCATGTTAAGGTTGTAAGGCTCTTCCTGCCATGGGCAGGGACACCTCCCACTCGACCACGTTGCTCAAAATCCTATCCAGCCTGGCCTTGAACATCTCCAGGGATGAGGCACCCACAACTTCTCTGAGCAACCTGTGCCAGTTTCTCACGACTGTCAACAATAAAAAAATTATTCCTAACATCAAATGAAAATTTCCACCTTTGAGTTTGAAAGTGATAACTCCTGTACTATCATTCCACTTCCTGACGAAGAGTCCCTCCTCAGCTTCCTTCTAGGCCCCCTGCAGGTACTGGTATGTCACTGTAAGGTCTTTCTGAACAGCCCCAACTCTCTCAGCCTGTCTCCAAAGGAGAGGTGCTCCAGCCCTCCTCTGGATATCTTCCAACACCATGTCCTTCCTGAGCTGAGTAACTCAGGCATGGAAGGGTCCTTATAGATAAAAACTGGCATGGCTGAAGCTAGCCCTTGTATATGTATATCAGTCCCCACATGCAGCAATGACTGCAGCACAAAGTTATACAACATTTGAGGGTTTTTCACCCCTTTTTTACTCAAGGGAATAAAAGCCTCATTTTGGCTGATAGTGAGATAAAAGCATCTGCAACCAGCACTAGGGACTGGCAGGCCCCCTGCCCTTGGAAACATCACACTATTCTGTCCTCTCACTTGCAATGCTAAAACCTTAGCACTAACAGATGCCAGAGCAGGGCACATTCCCAGCAACATCCGTTTAACCAAGTATTTGCCAGAAAGAAATGCAGGCCATGGTGCATTTTATATAACTATTTAGAAACACTTTGACAAAGAGCCATTTCAAACCACGTCATGTAAACACAGCTGTATTTGAAAGTAATAGACACAGGATTTAACAAGCTATTTTTGGAATGAGACAGTTTGCTTCTTTCATTATTACCTAAGCTGCTCCCCATGAACTTGATTTTGTTGTTACCATGTCAACTCTGAAGTTTTTCAGCAATCTTGCATTCAGCACAACTAGGAAATAAACATTTATTTATTTCTTTGTGGTGATAAGAGTCTCTCTTCTTTTCTTTTTGTGACCTCATCTAGGTGTTCCTGCTCTGGCAGGAGAATTAGACTAGATGATCTTCTGAGGTCCCTTCCAATCCCTGATATTATGTGATTCTCTAAAATGACCATAATTATTTGGCTACCACAATGCCATATATTAAAACTGATGTGATGGTGAGCTGATGAATGAGTCAGTACCATGAGGCTGTAATTAGGAAATCCTTTCATTTCCATCCTTGGATCTTCATGGAGGTTTTCACTCTTTATCCCAAAGTATGATTGTTCCAGGTATCAGCCAGATGACACACAGACACAGTGCTGCTGCTAAACAAGTCAAGCACATCAAAGAATTGTAAAAGGTAAAAAGGTTTTAACCCTAGACGTCTCTCCAGCAGACAAATCAATTGACACAGATGGTTACCATCTCACTTTGGCACTTTATTTCCCTGGCCAGCTCTCATCAACTGATCAGAGTTTTCAGCTGCTGCTCCCTTAGGAGTGGTCACCACAGGGTGGGACGAGGCACAGTAGTGGCCACTACCAGGCATCTCTCAGGGCAAAGATGCTCCCACGGTGGAGTTTGAACACAATCACACACAGCGTCAGGAACTGGAAGGCACCTCAAAAGATCTAGTCTAATCCCACTGCCAGAGCAGAAACACCAAGACCAGATCACTCAGGAAAGTGTCCAGCTGGGGTTTGAATGTCTCCAGAGAAGGAGACCCCACAACCTCTCCGGACAGCTTGTTCTACTGTTCTGTCATCTGATGAGAGGAAAGTGACTCCACAAAATTAATGCTGTTGCTCTTCCCTTAAAAAAGCAGCGACTTCTATAGATCCATGCAGGAAACATGTTTATACCTCTAGACCCTGGAGGAGCCACCAGTACTGATCTCCAGGGAACAAAAAGCTCTCCCGTGTTCTACTATTGACCAAAAAGAGAGGACCAGTTTGGTTCTGCTGGTGGAGTGCTTCCTACAGTATGATCTTACGTATTTAATTTTTACCTTTCAAATGTAGATGCAGGAAAAATGTTTCACTGTGGAATATATTTAGATAAAGTCAGTAAGGTGTTCAGTAAAAAAATTGTCTTCAGCTTTAACTGGCTTGTCTGCATTGGGATAAGAATTTTCTGTTAAATTTCAACTTATGCCTTGTATTGAAAAAGATTAATTCCATTTCTCTAGAAAATACCACTTATTTGTATTTGAAGCAAGTGATAAAAATAAATTAGAGCCTGGTGCAAGCAGGAAACTTATCTCCATCTTACTCCTTGCACAGGGCTGCTGATCAGTTTGCAAACTTTTTAATAAAGTGAGGGTGAAATCTCTAGCTAAATCTGAGTGGAGGAGCACAGATGTTTAATGTTTTCTTGCTGTTGGCATTTATCAGAAGGAAGAACTGACAGAAGTGGATCCCACAGAGCACACTTGCAAGAGGTACATGGAGCAACTGGAGAAGTGCAGCTGAATTTCTTCCTTTAAAGCCAGCTCTGCAGATGTAAAACCTGTTTCAGTTGACAGGCTGTGAAAATAAAATTCTACCTGTTTCAGAATAAATGAAATGTGATCAAGGAGACCTTCAAATGATTTTCAATTCCTAAAAAGGGCTCACAGCACCCTGAAATTAAACATCTTGTACTCTTCAGCATGAGCCATCTTTACCATATTTCTACCTCAGCATCTTTTCAGCTTTAATTCCCACATCAAAGATTTTGAAGGGAGGAAGCGCAATTAAAACACAGATGAGAGAACACATGTGTGATGCTGTCTCATCCACAGCTTCTTTCTTATGTGAGGACACTAAGACATCCAAAGGGGATCTGATACACTACACCATTGAGGGACTAGGCACATCTGGGCCAATAAAATGTGCTTTACTGCAGAACCCACCAAAGAGGCTGGATTCCCCAGGCAGGCAGCAGCTCAGGCTCCCTGTGATCACCCTGTGGTTTGTGGTGCCTACAGGCTGGGACTGAGCTCAAAGCAAGAGCCAGACAACAAATAGTCCACAGCATCCTTCTGGGAGTAACACAAAGCACAATATTATCTCTTACAGAGGAGAAACCTCAGTCTCTGCCTGTACCAGTCAAGTGAACAACAGCCCTGATCCCTCAAGAAACCCTGCCAGCTCCCACCCTGCTCCCTGTCAGGCATCCCCCTCATCTCCCACACCTCCACTGCACTTGCAGTCTGAAAAACTGCCTGCTGTCCTCTCTGACCACCACGTTGCACCTGGAATATCCTACAAGTCAGACAAACAACCTTGCATGGGAATGTTTTAATAATCATTCCACAGGGATGCTGGCCTTGGGGCTGATGTCCTAGCTGTGAACTAGTCTTAACAGAACTGTCACATCAGGTAGGTAAATATGCTTCAAAAACTCTCCTTGGTGAAGACTACCTTTCTCACCTCAGCACTTGGGGGGAAATAGATATTACAGTATTGCTGTTGCCAACAGCCCTTTGACTCCAACTCAAACTCCCAGATACATTTCTGGGTTTTCTATATCTGCTTCAACACAAGAAAGCCACAAGTACCATTTGCAGCTGTAAAACTGTATTGAAACACATTTATAAAAGTTGAAGACTTTTTGTCTAACTTAAAAAACTTTCTTGTACTTTTTGGTTGCTGATCAAGATACAAAACCAGCATTATTCTTCAACTTCTCACCTCAGGTGTTGCCTTTCTGGAAAAGTGCTGAAATTACCTGTAAAATGAGGAACAGCTTGTTCAGAGTCTAATTCAGTGACTTTTCAGCTTCTTTGCAGCAGATACCTAAAATACATTTACAAAAACACCAGCATCCCGCATCACCTTTTTGCAGGCAAATGCTAAACCCTCCTTTTCTTTCTGCATTGCATTCACAGAAATGCAAATCCATCAAGAAACTACTTACACAGGAAATGCCAGTCAATTTCCTGTGCATAAAGTCAACATAGAAACCATATTAAATCTCTCTGTCTACAACAGTCTAATAGGTTTTAAAGATAGAAATCATCATGGTATGACTATGTATACTATATTTGATTTGGGGTTTAATTCCCATTAGTTTGCTCTCGGAATAGCCTGATGAAAATATCAACTTGAGCCCAGGCTGGCTGGTTCACAAAAATGACACTGCTAAGTTAATATTTACATTAAATAGTAAATACTGAACAAGACAGCAAAAATCCATGAATCCTGCAGAGGCTGTGATAATCTTTCAAACTGCAATGATAAAAGGTTCATGAGTCTGGCATGAGAATTTTGTATCATCTGTCTTAAATGAGACAGCATCTAGCACAGAAAGTTGAGCTGTTTTCACAAGATTAGCAGGTTAAGATTTTCATTAGCTCCAAGCTACTAATTAACATTTCCAGTTTTTCCTTTGTTATTCCATATTTCAGTATATGGGCTCTAATGAACTTAGCAAAATGATTTCTTGCTATGAAAGTCTATGTTTAAGATCTGTCTCTTAAAAGTATCTGCCAAATAGATGATGTAGATTCCCCAGGGAGGGTCCCTAACAGGGTAATAAGGCAGGAGGTTTTTCTCCATTTCACACCTAGAGACTCACCACTCTTATACTCAAGGGGCATTTGATGGAGGACACATGTCAGAACAGGGAAAGGCGATATAGAAGATATATGTGACATTATAGGCGTGTGTGACAGATACATATGCAACATCCATAGCAGCTTCGTACAAAGTTATGCATCAGATGCCTGGGTTTCAGCAGCAACAAGCAGCATTGCATAGAGCTCTTTACAACAAAGAACCATGTCCCTGCCATACAGGATGCAGAACCACCTTCCAGTACCTTTCTGAGCAATTAAAGTCATAAGTTCAGTCAAATCTGTAAGCCTACAGCAAATTCATTCCTTCAGGGTTCCATGCTTTTTAGACTCAGCCTTGGCACTGTATTTTGTAGGTACAAAACATCACTGTGCCAACTGCAAGATCTTTCTGACCTTGCTATAATTCCTTAAAAGTGCAGCCTCCACCTGTGAAGATTTTTTTCTTTAAAGTATTAGTAAGGAGTATCTACCCTGCTTATAGCAGAGTCCCTGATAGCCTACCTATTTTTATTTACAAATAAAATGGCACAATGCACTCAGTCATTTCCTTGTGTCTCACTCAGGGCAAAGTTAAGCCAGCAGGAAAATGGCCTGATACACAGCATGATTCTGTGGTTTTCAGAGCTGTGAGCTCCTACTGATATTTAGAAATAAGATGCTACAAATCTCAAACCTTCATTCATCTATATTTGATTTAAGCATTCCTTCCCACCAGAAAAAGACTCTGCCCTGAACACGCTCCCCATGTCACCTGTCTGCAGGCAGCCTCACGCAGCCTAAGATGTCATTGATCACTGAAGCCTCAAGCCAGAGTGTGACAGGCACAGCAACGGAATGTGGATTAATGGAGACTCTCTGTGGTGCTTTAATAATAAAGCCTAGAACTTCTGTACCAGAAAGAAATTCATCCTGAGCCTGACCTCTGCTTCAGCACCGTGGATGAGCTGTTGGCATGTAATTAGGGTATCAGATTCATCATTAGATGGAAATTTAGGTTTGCTTGGAGAAGAGAAAAAGTCTGCCATCCTAATAACTGCATTCGCTACCTAAAGAAATGTCAGTAGGGTTATGTACATACAGCTACTCTTGTTTTCTCCTTCAGGTCTGTACCTGCAGGACTGGGGACATCCCAGGAGCAGTCACCTACTCTGTTTCCTTCAGCACCACCAAAGCCCTTCAATTTCTAAATATCCAAAACTCACCATTCACTTCTTTGTCTTTTTCACCCCACTGCAGCTCACAGTTAACAAATGGAAATGGAGAAAGACTCGGGCAATGAACTGCGTCAAAACCTACCCACACCACGTTCCCTTCCGCAGTCACTCCTGGGAAGCGCCCGGTTACATGAAATTGCGATGCACCTCGAGGGGTGGCAAAAGGAGAAAGTGAATGGCTGCCTTTGTCACTTCCACAATGCCGTGATGGCTTATCGTAGCCAGGTTGTGTAAAAGCATCCGAACAACAGAGTGTGAGATCGCTCCAGGCACCTGCTGGTTGTCCTCAGGCTGAAAACGTACCCAACCCCAGCAAGTCCCGATGAGCTGCGTTTTTGTTGTATTAGGCTGGCTTTATAAATAGGTCAGGGTGCTAAGCCTTACAGCCACCCTGTGTGCTGCCTTGCTGAAATCCTCTGAAAGAACGGAATTGGAACCTGCTGGGGAAATCACAAAGATCCAGGATAAGCCTGATTTAAGCTAAGGGCTTTCTCAAAGCTTAACCCTGGCAGAAGGCAGCTCAGCACAGCTGGCCCGAGGACCTGGCAGGCACTGATAGGGCTGAAGACTCCAGGAGAGCAAACATGAAACTAATGCAGCCAGGGTACCTCTGCTGTGTTTGTGGCTCTTCCACAACTGGAATACTACATCCAGTTCCAGGGCACTCAGTTCAAGAAGGACAGGGAACTGCTTGAGAGAGTCCAGTGCAGAGCTACAAAGATGATGAAGGAGCTGGAGCATCTCTCTTATGAGGAATGGCTGAGGGGGCTGGGTCTCTTTAGCTTGGAGAAGAGGATACTGCAGGGCGACCTCATTAATGTCTACAAATATGTAAAGGGAGAGTGTCAGGAGGATGGAGCCAGGCTCTTCTCAGTGACATCCAATGACAGGATAAAAGGCTAGTAGTTCAAGATGGAACATGGGAGGCTCCACAGAAATATGAGAAAAAAAACTTTCACAGTGAGGGTGATGGAACACTAGAACAGGCTGCCCAGAGAGGCTGTGGGGTCAATCTCCTCTGGATGCCTGAATGCTTTCTTGTGTGACCTAGTCTAGGTGTTCCTGCTCTGGCAGGAAATTTGGACTAGGTGATCTCTTGAAGTCCCTTCCAATCCTGACATTATGTGATTTCTCCATGAGAGACTTCATAAGGGTGATGGCAGAGTCCTCATGGCCCATCAGCAACTCCAGTCACACTGGATTTGTATCTCACTGACAAGAAAAGAAGCAAAGAAGCCACATTTCCCTGGTCTAGAAAAATTAAAGTTTATTGTAATTATGACTGGAAAAAATTATCTCACTGACAGAAATGCAGGACAGCAGTTAAAGAAGGTCCACAGTATTAACAAGAGCCTGCAGCATTTTTTCCCATACATTTAACCGTGTCTTCTAACACTTTGCAAGGCTTCTGACAACATCAGTCTTTTAGTTTTCCTCATGTATGGACAGTCCTTCCAAACGCAGCAGCTACAAGCAGCTTTCCAGCTCTGAAAGACTCAGTTATCAGCACATCCCTCTAGGTAACACAATCTCTTCTTACACAGGGAGTACAGCTCTATCAGAATCCTCTCTGCTGGCTGTTGAACACCCCAGGTCCATGGCTACTCAGTGGCCCAGCTGTCCCTTTCATCCTGGTTCCCTGCACAGGCTTTTCTGAAGCCATTGGAAATTACAGGATTTTGAGATGCTCTGGAGCAGTTTGGATGCTTTTCTTCTCCATCACCTCTTGTCCAGCATGGTAAAAGCACTGTGAGTGGGAAGGGGAGGTGTGCAGCAAGGTACAGGCAGCAGCCACAGGCCAATAGACACAGCATGGTTCCACAATTGTGGAAAAAACCCTTCCCAAAGAGCTTTTATGTACCATCTATTTCCTCTCTTTTCACCCCTCAGCCCTGCTAAAAGCCAAGAGGTATCCCAGTGTCACACTCCTTTCCCTTGAAACAGTTCACCAGCACTGCCAATTGATCACAGCATAGACTCTTGGGTCTCAGAAGGGGAGATTTTTTTTTCTATTAAGAAAACTTTCTTCAGTGGCAGACTACATAGTGCTTAATCAAACTAAACTGATCATCTAAATATTTTAAGAAATCTATCTGAACTCTTCTCCATTCAAGCAGATAGAAATCTAATAACAGCATTGATAATTCTTACATTTTCATAAAATCATATGGTTTGGGGTGGAAGAGACCTTAAAGATCATCTAGTTCCAACCCCATGCCATAGGCAGAGACATCTCCCACTAGATCAGGTTGCTCAGTGCCTAATTCAGCCTGGCCTTAAACCTCCAGGGAAGGGGCATCCACAACCTCTCTGGGGTCACCTGTTCCAGGTGACTCACCATCCTCACAGTAAAGAGCTTCTTTCTTATATCCAGCTTAAATCTACTCTTGTTCCAAGATCTGAACACTAAGAATAATTTCTTCCTTTCTTCCCTTCACTCCTCCTACAGACAATAGTATCTGTTTGTATCTCTGGCTGCTAGCTCAGAAAAAATAAGCACAACCCAGAGCCCAGGGGACACATGTCTACAAAAGAATCTGCCACACACTGACACCAACTAGGTTTTGCAATAAGCAATACCCATCCCACTGTGAGAGCACAAGGGAATCCAGCATGGGATTGCCCAGAGGGTTAAGACACAGCGATAGAGATCTGCTTTTAGGAAAACTTCCTTGGGCTGCACTGAAGAAGTGGACCCGGGGGTCCCTTTTGCGTGCAGCGAAAGTGATGGTCTTTGCCCCATGAATGAATGCAGGGTGACACCAGCAGGCACACACACAGAGGATAGCGGCTGGGTTGTTGGAATGGTACAAACTCTGAGAAAAGGTAATTGGCCGAGTGGGAACACAGTGCACAGAGTCTCAGGCTGATTCCTCCCACACACAGCAAGAAGCCACTGCTGCCCTGGAAAGCACTTGCAAAGATGAAGTGAAAGTGAGAACCTGAGCTGCAGTCGGATTCAGCCAGGGACAGGAGGAAAAAGTGCCTGTTTATAAAAGAAAAGTACATTTTTCTAAAATCAAGAGCTCCTGGGTAGCTGCTCTCACTTCTAATCAAGGAGTAAAGAGCTTCTTTGCACTTCTCGCTGCAATGGATTAGTCTCTTATTTCTCAAATGCAAGACTGCTCTCTGTTGGAGAAGCCCTGCCTGCTGCTTGCATCCTATTGAAGTCCTGGCAGGCAGCAATTGGTACTTTCCCAGTATCAACAGCACAGAGGTACCACTGGGTGAGAGTTACAGAATAAACTGTTCCTTTTTCATGAACAGATTTTTATCTTAAGGAAGTATTATCTAAACTTTCCCTGTGATAAAAGAGCAGCTCTTCTGCCCAACTCAGAGCAATGAGGACAAGCAACTCTTGTACGTGGGGTGTGGATTTTTTGTTTTGAGTTTTTTTTTTGCAATCATGGTCTAGAGCTTTTCTTTCTATAATAACCAGCTACTTATATGAATTATAGTATAACAAAGTCATAGAATCAAATAATAAGTTTGTGTTGGATGGAACCTTTAAAGGTAATAAGAGTCCTAGTTACAATGAAGAAGAGCACAGGACATTACTCTAAAGTAATGGTTCAGGGCAGGGATTGAGTGCCAGGCAGAGATTTCTCTGCTGCAATGAAAAAGGATACATCATACACATAACAGCATCCAGAGCCCATAAACTTCCCTTTCAGCAAGTTCCATTCCATGAAGTTCCCTTCTATCCAGGACTGCTTGCAAGTTTCCCAGCTAGTTCCAGTTTTGTTTGTCTTTGGAGAAAGCCTACTCAAAGTAGGTGGAGAAGGCATTCACATGCAGCTTCACACAGGCATCTCTTTCAGGATGAGCTGACTGACTCCAGTCTCTCTCACTGCTCTCTATCAGCTTTCTGTAAGCAGAGGTTGTCTCAGGAACCCATGTATTTATGCATCCTCATGGGTACATCTCTGCAGCCAAAGCCAAGCTCTCCCTGCTCCTGGCTATGACAGGGCCAGTTGCCTTTATGGAATTTGTCTCAGCTCAGCAATCTCCCCAGGAGCTGCTGGCTCTATCATCACAGTTCACAGCCCTGGCAAAAATAAGTTCATTATTTCAGTGCATGAACTCCAGTAATAAATTGATCTCCAGGCCATCCTGTCCAGAGGATCCAACTCAATTTTATTTTATCTTGCTTCACTACTACCTCACAGCACCTTCACCTCCTGCGCAGCCTGAAGGCAAGCAGGGAGTACTGCAATTATAGATCCTGCCATCTGTTTAATATTGGATTTGAGGTGCATCCGCTCTGAAGAGTAGAAATGAAAACAAAATTATCTCCTTCCCCCTTCCAAAACAATCACAGGTGTGTTACCATGGATAAACTTTCAGTTTCATTACTGACATCTATTTAGTCCCCCAAGGATATGTTCTGTGGAGCTGTAAAAACAGCTCTCTAGTTGGAAAATAAGAAATGTCAGTCCAATGAAGAATATATGTCAACAATCACATTTGTTAGTCAAAGAAATTAATACTTTAGAAAATTACGTATGCAAATTCTGACAGTAATCCTTTATCAAACTGCCTTGGAAACAATTGCCAAGGAAAAGAGCTCACTCTGATAATTTAGAAGGTCAAAAACACAGAGATAGCCTAGACAAACTGCCAGTCAAGTTCTATGCAGACTGAGAAGTGCAAAGAAATACTACAAAATACAAGCTTTATCTGTCTTCTGAATACAAATCCCTATTTACTTCCAAATCAGATGACTATGCTAGCACTGTCAGCCTTTAGAGTCATTGAGGGACTGCCAGGTCCTGAGTGAGGATGTTCCATGCTTACTTTTTATCCATGCACTTTAAAAAGATATTTCCAACTCATTTTTCCACCCTCCTAAACACGTTTATAAAAAAACCCTTATGTAAGCAGAATTGAACTAAAACTATGTTCCTCTTCTTATTTCCCAAGTGCTTCAGGCCCAGGTTTGAGTCTCAGGATCCTCAGACACTCAAGTCCCACACCATTATTCAGTGCAGGACCACCTTTCCAGAGCTGAACTCAAGGAAAGTTGAGTTGAAGTCAATCTACTGAAACAGTTCCACAAAACTTATTTTGTTTTTGTATATCAGGTGAAAACAGTCCAGGCCAATTCATGGTGATTGACTGAAGGGAGTTCAGAGAGCTGGAAAAATAAGCCAGGAAAGTACTTTCCAATTCCATTTCTATTCCCACTCTGCTCACACTCTTGGCATCTCTCATTTCTTTGTAATTTCTCAGTTTCTTTCAGGTAGGAGTTTCTTTCAGGTTTTATAATTGAGATGTGTTTCCACATTTTTACTCTGTAGAATGAGCTCTAGAGAATGCAATAGGTCAGACACTTGCCCCCTTCTCCCAGTACTTTTTCCCAGACTTCAATTCCTTCCATCTCATCAAGTGCTTCTTTCCATTTCTGTTCTCTAGCTGAATATGCTCCTTATATTGTAATGACTGTTTTCAGTCAAGCCCACCACAACAAGACCAAGACTCTATTTACTAAGCCTCATGGATGATATACAACTGAATTAATTCTTCCCTTTGTTTCTAAATTTCCCTCTTCCCAGGACTGGAGACCTCACTGTCCTGGAGGTCTCTGCAAGAGACACTTTGCAGAGTGTGAGGAAACACATCAATTGAAGAAAGAACAGAGCAGTGACTTACCAAGCCAAACCACTTGATCATAACCCATGCCTGAACTCAAGTACTTCTGCTAAGAAGACTCCCAGTTAGAGCTATCAATGTGTGTGATACTGCCCTTCTGATAGGTGCAGAAGTCTATGCATGCTGTGATGGAAAGCAGAGAGGTCACCCTATCCCCATACAGGATTTTATGCAGTAACTGCAATGCAAAAAAAAAAAAACAAACCTCCCAACAGCTTGCCAAAGGCTTTGTAAAAAGAAAAATCCCACATGAGCATTATTAGAAATGGGAAAGACACAAGCAGGGATTCAAAGTTAGATTCTGCCCATGCACATGAGCAGCACAAAACCTCCAAAGAGAATGTGCAGCACAGCCCAAGGTAAAACACTGTAGCTCAAAAACCCACAGGAAACAAAACATTGATAAGAAAAATCAGAATCACAGAAAGCACAATAGATTTTGTCTATAGAAGGAAAGAAAATAAGCAAAAGCTACAGCCCAGGAAAAACAAAATCAAGTCCTATGGTGGTCAAACCTAAAAAATATTAGCCCAAATCACATACAACATGCCAAATAGACTGAAGCAACTATCTCTGAAGAGTTTCTCATGACACTTTATTTCATTCAGGATTTTTCCTGGCTCTAGAAACAAAGGATATAGCAAATTCTTTAGTAGGCTAAAAATTGCACCAAATTCTCCCTGTACTGGACATGAGTAGGTAAAGCAGAACCTGAAGTACATCAATAGGATCCAAGTTGCTATGGCTACATAATTCCTTACAACTGCAGCATCATTCTCCTGCTCTGTAGTGTTTGATCACGCCAGACACCATCCAACCTCTCTCCAAGGTCTCAGTCCTCAGCTCTTTGCTGCTGCCCTGGGCTCCAGTTTCAGCCACAGAATCACAGAATATCAGAGATTGGAAGGGAACTCAAGATATCACCTAGTCCAATCCTCCTGCTGGAGCAGGAACACCTAGACCAGGTCACACAGGACTTACCACCAAACATGCTTGTCACTAGTTCATTCCCTTCTCCAAAGCAGCTGGGACCACAGAAACACTGATGTAATGACAGTAGTTCAGTAGCAAAGATCCATACAGTCTTACAGAAGCACGTTGTGCTGCATTACTACTTGTATATTCTGCTATACCAGAGTTCTCCAAACCCACCATTCAAAATTTATCTAGCATTCAATCCTGACCTACTTAAAACTAAGTGTATAAAAATCACTTCATGCCTGGTAAATGCTCATCTGACCTCAGGCAAACCTCACAGAGCATTAAGACAAGAAATGGAAGCGCAAGGCCATCACCCTCCTGCCCATCCCTCCCCCTNAGATTGGAAGGGAACTCAAGATATCACCTAGTCCAATCCTCCTGCTGGAGCAGGAACACCTAGACCAGGTCACACAGGACTTACCACCAAACATGCTTGTCACTAGTTCATTCCCTTCTCCAAAGCAGCTGGGACCACAGAAACACTGATGTAATGACAGTAGTTCAGTAGCAAAGATCCATACAGTCTTACAGAAGCACGTTGTGCTGCATTACTACTTGTATATTNCAGGCCCCATGGGGGGGCAAATGGTGGCTGCTGCCCTTCCCCACTGGTGTTAAATAGGAGAGTGGGTGGGGAAGGTTGATTAGAAAAAGCTGGGGAGGGGAGGAGTCTCCAGTGGAGCCCAGGCATGTGGGATTTGGGGCAAAATGGGCTGGAAAAGGGTTGGTGCAGGGCAGAGGCAGGAGATGGGGGAAAAGAGGGGTTTGTGGAACCTGCCTAGAGGCAAACTGGGGGGGGAAATGGAAGGATTGGAGTGTTCACCGTCAGGATGGTGAGATGCTGGAACAGGTTTCCCAGAGAGGTGGTGGAGGCCCCATCCCTGGAGATACCCACAGCGAGGCTTGCTGAGGCTCTGAGCAACCTTCTCTGCCCCTGCCCATGGCAGGGGGGGTGGAACTAGATGATCTTTAAGGTCCTTTCCAATGCAAACCATTCTATGATTCTGTAACCAGAAGCACAGAATAATTGAGGTTGGAAAACACCTCAGGTGGTCTTAGCCCAACCTCCTGTTCAGAGCAATGTCAGCCATAAGATTAAAGCTTCTCATGGCTTTATCCAGTCTATATTTTCAAAACCTCCAGAGGTGGAGGCAGCTTGCTCCAGCAGTTTCTGAATATCTTAATGGCCAAATTTTTTTTTTTCTGACATACTTTGCAGAAGGAAAAATTCAACAAATAAGCAATTTCAAGAAATAATGCTATAGTACAGAATTATATTAGGAGAAAATACAAGTCATCTGTGTATCTATCCTGAAGTTCTCACAGTTTGACTGGACATGGAACCACACTTGTCTTGGAGTGGCTGGGAGGGTGGAGGACAAAGCAAAAGACAGAGGAGAAGCCTAGAGATACAGGACAAAGATCTGTAATGTAAAGAGACAGCAATAAAACAAATGGAGTCTCCATTAATTTGCAGGAATTCAACATCAGTGTACATTAAAACTATCATGAACTAAAGTCTCCATCATCCCTAAGCAACCCCATCTAGCGCAGGATATCCCTGCTTACTGCAGGGGGCTTAGACTTTGAAGGTCCTGTCCAACTCTTATGATCCCATTTACATAAAGATACTTTGGATTAATTTTTCTGAAGCTGTGCAGAACCACTTCACAACAGAATCAAGGATACAAGGAGCTGCCCATACCCCTAAAGCCAGTGTTACTGAAGACAGTCATATACTTCTGCACGACTTGCACTCACTGTGGGGGGTTAGACTAGATCTCTTTCTATGGTCCTCTCCAATCCAAATGAAGCTTTGTTCAACATCTAGGACTGTATTTCTTTTTTCTATTGTAATCAAAGTGAGACTCTGCTAGACTGATAAAATGAATCCTCCATCTGGATAACTTGAAGGAATCAAATAGGAAATTTAGTCTCATTTCTTCTAAGTTGCTAGATGAAACAGTACAGGTTTAGACTGTGGCTGAAGTGGACAGCAGACACCATCTTCTTCTGTTTTCCCTTCTCCTTAGGGGTCAGACATATGGCAGGGAAAGATTACACTAAAATAAGGAGCTTCCACTGTTAAAACTGCATTTCTGCAGAATCATGTGTACAGGAAAAAGATACTTTGATGATGTTTGGTAGTCATGAGAGCTACAGTGAGAGTCACATTTCAGTGACCAAGAAAACTCCTGCATGTGAAGGATTCTGCACATGGTTTGACCTACACCACGGTTTATTTGTAAACATCTGTTACATGTGCCAATAATTTGACTGAACACAGACTTTGTACAATTCCACATATAATATTAACAATGTCACACTTGAAGAGCGCAACAGTATTTGCTTACAGTCATCCTTCAAAACCTTCAAAATATAAACCATTTGAAACACTGAACAAGTATGTAAAGCAAAATCTGAGAACAATGAGGGAGAAGAATAAACTCAACTATGTCATGAATCAAAAAAAGCCTGAGAACAAATACAACACACTTTTCAGTTGGCTCCTGAACACCTTGAGATACATTCATCTAGACTGACTACTACTTGAGCTGTGCCAGAGCACAAAATCAATCTCTTCTGCAAGTTAAGAGAGTTGAAGAGAGAAACTTGAAACAGCTCTACAACGTGCAACACATATGATTTTTCCCCCACTATCAATAAAACTGCCCAAAGAAAAAAAATTGATTTAATTTGTCTTTATTTGCATTACAATATAAAATAGATTCTTTTGGTATGAAGATCTTTGAGATCTTATTTCTTACACCATATTTAAAACAAAAGTTACATATTTTGAGTAAAGCCTCTGGACCATCCCAAGCACTGGAGCTGTAGGTGAGTTTCAGGTATTTTATGGACTTCTTTGGTTGCAATCTCTTCAATAGACTTCAGATATGAAGACTTGAACATTTAAGCTCCTAAACTAGTGTTGAAGCACCTCAATCAGACTGGCTTGAGTTCTAAAAAACTGCAACATATCTGAAATTCTCACCACTAACTGCAAGATTTATGGATGTTAAACAACCCTGAAGAGCAGGCTGCTCTTATTAAGAAACTTTACTTCAGACAATCAAATAACAAAGGGTACCCTTTACTTCATAACACTGAAGAATATGCAGCAAAAACAAGACATTTTTATCAATTTCCAAACTTTCATACAATTGTGCTATCATCACTTTACATTCTAGTACAGACAGTGCAGGGCAAAATGCGACACGAAAGGCCAAACTGGCTCATCTACTACAGCTCTCTGTAGCACTTAGTAACATCTATAGTATAGAAGTGTTAAGCCATTTCCTACTGCTTAGTTTCTCTACAGAGCTAGATATTGGCTTAAAACTCCACATAACAATCCTCAAAGTAAATATTTCCTCTGCCAAGCAGATTCTTCTTTAATTTCTTTCAAAGGAAATAAGGCAACTTAAGAGAAAATGCTATGGGGGGTTTTATATGTCCAGTACAAAAGTCACCGTAGTGTAAATGATAGACTTTATATAGATAATCTAGCTCTGTAATATATCCAGAGTACTAAGTTCAGTTGCTGTTGGTAAAATAAAATAAAAAACCGAAACAGATATAAGAAAGCAGCACTGAGCAAACTGAAATGGTACAGACTTCCAGTTTCTTAGAGTACAAGCCCCACATTTACACTGTAGGAATGTATACAAAGCAAAGGAACGAAGAATGGAATTTTCACAGTTGTAACTGAAGCCACTACATTATCCTGTGATGAATTTGTCCTTTTTTAACTTTTGCCGTTATTTCTTACAGCCATAAACAACAGGATACAAATCCAAACATTACCATTTCTCTCCTTGTTGTTGTCCAGCATCATCTACATCACAAATTCTTAGTCCATTACATACTGTAGGCTACTAACAACAGGATGGTTAACTCTCACTTTTAATTATAGATGTTTAAAACAAGGTAGCTCCAGTAAAGAAGAGTTGGCAGAGTACTTCAGACAGCTGCGTTGACAGTCTTAACATTTTACATCCCTCATTCTCCTGTGATACATGGAACAGACTTCTTTTAAGCTGGCAAAAACATAATGCCTAATATAAGCAAAGTGAAATCATGCTACGTAAAATCATCCCCTACAAGTAGGGTCAGAACACGATTTTACATGAAACAGCTTCATGTTCACCATAATCAACAGCTGTTCAAGGAAAATAGATTCAGAGAAGTCTCTGCCTACATGTCCTCTGCTGTTGTCCTCCTTTGCTGACTATCATGTGAAAAATCCAGAGCTCTGCTCTTTCAAACATTAAATCAACAGGACAGACCTAGTTATCTGCTTACTCTCAACTTAGAACATCAGGAGTTTTTCCACAGCGATCGCTGCTAGCTTCAAATAAATGAGGGACTAAGTCCCAGTGTGATCAAGTCACAGACACTTCTGGTTTCATACAAGGAGCACGATGTACCCTTTTCAGGAAGAACACCGTGAACAGAGTTCATCATTTCAGCCCTTCCATAATTCCACACCACCAATGAATTCTGCCAGAGATGAAAGTGTACCACTCATTCTCAAAGTGGCTTAAAGTCATCAGCAGGCCCTCAAGTTTGCACTCAGTCTCCTGTAAGCATCAGCTCTCTTCCCATTGCACTCATTTGTCAAGGCCTCAGCATCAAGCTGAACAACTGAACTCAACAATCCTTAATGCCCTATATCACCATGATACTTTTTTTTTAAACAGTATCACTGTTTTTAAATGGGTATCACTGAGCTTTCAGAGGAAGAGCCAAATCTCTTACCGTTATAAAGATTTTCAGTAATACAGTACAAAACTAAAAAGAATTTATGCTTGAGTAACGAACATAGAAAACTACTATTGCCATTTTGTGGTGACAGCATAGAAATTTAACAATCATCAGAAAGCCTAGAAAGGGCGGGTTTAGTTATAAAAGAAAGATTGTCTCAAGATAAAAATAGTGCTGACAGCTAAAAAGCTCTCTGTTGCAGCAAGATATGCAGTAATGAGTAGCGAGTTCTAGACAGTTTAAGCACTTCTCCAATACTGCAACACAACACGTTGCTGTAATGCTACTTTGTACATGGGCTATGCTGCAGCAGCAGTACACTTCTTAGTGGTTGGCACTAGGAATTATCCATAATAGAAGAAAGGCATTTAGTGATCAATGCTTGAAAATTCCTATTTGACCTGTTCCTTAGACATGGTTGAAAAAAACTGAGCAAGGAGACCATCCGTGCCACTCAGATAATACACCCTCCTTAAACATGAGGTTCTTGGCAGGAAGCGGAACGCCCAGATCTGCAGAAATGGGCTGCAAAGGTGATGAAGAACCAGCATCATGGAGCTGATCCAGTGTTGAAATGCCTTCCTAAAAGCAAAAGAAAGTAGCATCTTAAAGAAAAAGAACAGACAATGAAGGTCTTAACAGATAAAATACAATAGGTTAATTCAATCTGCAGATACATTTCATGATTTTGAAGTATGTTACTTTAATCCAATAAATACCAAATCATTACAGAAGTAAAAACAAAAGAAACAAAAGGAAGCATAAAATAAGCATACAGCTGCTTCAAACGCATCTCTGCATGCATTATTTGTCTTCCAACAAACTTTCAGAGAAGACTGAGGCCTAAAATTCAAGGAAAGATGCAGTAAAATGTATGTAAAGCACAAAATCTTCTGAATGGCTATTGTACTGTCCATACTGTGCTAAGAGCTATGACTATATTTGGAGACATTGATTTGACCATATTTTAAGTAGTTTTATTTCCCAGAAGTTTGCTTTTCTCAGCTTAAATATCACTTCAGCATTTTCTTTTTTTCCCCTCTCTATACAGATTATCATCAAGAAATTTGTATCTCACAGATGATATTTAAAAATATACAGACAGGAATCACTTGAGACTCTTTAACAGGGGGTTTCTAACCCATTGGGAATTTCTACTGTTTTCAGGAAGAAGCAGTCTCAATGTCACACATTCCACAACCCTACCTTGTTAAGCAACCCACAAGTTCATTACTATATTGAAGAGATAAAATTTTAGAGAGAAGAATCTATAAAAAGGACCAAGAAGTGCTCTCTGCTACCAGTAGAATGAAGTTGACAGCACTCTTAAGACAGTTACTATTTTAAAAAAAAGCAAATAAAATTAAGCAATTTTCCACATAACCAAGAAAGGCAAGCAGGAGAGCAAAAAAGAATGACAGACCGCAAAGAATTATTTACATCAAAATTCTTGCTCCTTACCTGGAATGAATGAACAAAATTAAGGACCTGAAGAGACAGCTTTCTACTGGAATGTAAGAGTTTTTGAAGACTGTCAAAAAAAAGGAAAAGAGAAGAAACTATGAAGTACCACCAAAGTAACATGCTTACAAGTAACTCTAGTAGTATTTAACATCATGTGACAAAGTGAAAAGCTTTCACCTAGAAAGCCTGAAGAGGTGCTCAAGTCATCCCATCTGCTCCCAAATCTAGTCAGATTAATGGTATTTTCCACATAATTCACACCATGCTAAAATAAAACTACTGCAATGGGAAAATGTTATTTTACAAAAGATACATTAATATATTAGACTTTATCACATCTCATTCTTTTCTAGGGCAATTTAGTAACATGACTTTTAAGAATCAAATTAGTGGCACACATTTAAAAAACAGGTCAACATTTACAATAACTGCATTTCCAAGCAGTCTTATTTTTGTTCTCCAGAAACACATCCCAGAAAAAATAAAAAAAAAACCCCACCACAAACAAAAAATTCAAGCCTCAATTTATGAAAGAGTAACCTTTCATAAAGCAAAGCTAAAATGAAAGCAAACTTGATAATAAGCTACTACCAAACATAGCAAGTAAGACATCACTAGTAAAGGAAATTTGCACAAAAACTAAATGCAATTTACATCAAAACATTACCAGTAAGCTTCCCCAAGTATGGGGGGAGGAAGAAAGAAAGCCTATGCTAAGCAAAGAAAGGGAAATAAGTAGGAAGACACACAAATTTACTTTATTTCCTGATCTATTCATAGCCAGTGCACTACAAAGAATTGATTTGACCTTGCAGAAACTACAAAAAGTTCATCTTAGCACAAATAAGGATTAAGATTATACAAAATAGCTGGCATCTATGAGCAAAAAAGCAAGCTTCTTACACACTAAAGTTAGGTACTCTATGAAACTTAGCTCAGTCCTGCTCCTATAGTTATCAAGCTGTAGGCATCATTTTTGCAGAAGCTCCAGATGTAACACATACAACCTTTCAAAACCGTAGCTAAAACTACAGCTCACCTTTCCTTTCTACATAATCCATGAGTAGCAATTTTTCTGCAGACTTTCTGGTTCAACTCAGAGCTGAAGAGTGGAATGCCAAAGCATAATTCCAGGGGAACCCACTCCATTTCTGTTGTGGGCACTAAGAAAAACAAGAGACAATCAAATTTTAAGAAAAGACAAAGCGAGAATGTTGATCTCAGAACCAATTATTTAAGATCAGGCTCCATTGGACAATTCACACTTCCTAAGATAGTTCATCTACTGAACTGCTCAAAGTAAATCACTGAGCAACGGGAAAATCAAATCAAAAGGAATATAAAATCAAAGGGAATATGAATTTTAAGATGGAAAATCCACAAGCCTTGATTACTGTTAAGTGCAGACAACAATGCCTCCAGATCCTTAAAACCAAGACATCTTATCAGATTGAAAATGTTTAGCACAAGCCATTTGTCTTGTTTTTACCTTCAAGGCTTTGCTTGACTGCAGAATCCATTGGAGGTTCTTCGATTACCATTTCAAATGACTCTGTGCTCCCATTTACATCAGATCCCAATAGTAGTTCGGCATCTCCTAAAGGTAAAGTAATTCTTACATAAACATGCTGATGAATCTAAGTTTACTTACCATCTCATTAAAGAACATGACACAAGCTTCATTCCAAAACCAGGGAGCCACAGGGCCCATTTAATTTTAGCATTTAAGAGTCATTTAGGGATCCTCAACACATTTATGAAAAAGTTAAATTCTGGCACATAAAAATGACAAAAGTTACTCTCAATATTTTGCAGTTGTTACTCTTCTTTAGTTGACTGTTCTGGTTCAATATTTTCAGTTTGTGTTCGCTATTTATGAGCAAGTAGCAAAGAATTAGGAAGTAAGCCTACAATCAATAGATTTATATTCAAAACTAGTTCCTGTCTCAGTGGAATAGTACTCTACAGACTTCCAAATCAATGAACTGTAATCTTTTGTTCACCTTTGTTAAAGCAATTGTATGTGAAATCATGAGAACACAGAAAAAAAAGAAAATTATTGGTTACTAACCTCTTCCATCAGAAGCATCACTCAGCTTTCTGTTAGCATTCCGACTAGAAGGATTCAGCATTGTGACATAGCCACAAAAATGTTGCAAATCAATTTTGTTTCTCAGTATTTTTAAAGCTGTATGGATGCCCATATTCACACGGGAGAAATCTAGTAGAAAACAACAAATATTTCAGCTTACTTTACAAGAAACTGCCTCCATAACCACACAGCTCATCTCTAGCTAGATTTTTTTTATCTGTACTTTTCTCTCTTGTAAAGTTACAGCTGAGCAATCATGTTGGTCAACCTGGGCTAACACATAAGTGATCACACCCACCCTTCCCACACCGAGCATTAATTGATGTTCTATAGCACAGTAGAAGAGACAAAGGAAAACACAAATGGAAGATGACTGTGCTCTTACAGACAGAAGGGATGGAAAGGTTTGGCTAGGAATCAGACATCCAGCTCTTTCAGTGCCAGAGTCTTTTTTGGCAAATTCAGTACAAGACACATGTTCTATATACTTGAAATTCTGAGAATTAGAATACAGTATTAGAGTTTAATAAGTAATTTTAACATTGAGAACTTAAAGAACTCCTTATTTTAGATCTTTCACTGAGAATAAAGTCAGAAGAAAATAGACATTGCTGAAAGAAAGAATACAGAAGTAACTTTTTAGTGATTTTGAATCACTAAAAAAATGAAATAGCGATATAGCTTTACTTCTAGCTGGTCCAGATTTTTCTAAGTGGCAGCTTAAATTATTTTAGATTTCATATTTGCAAATTCATACACTGTGACAGTTCTCAATTGGGAATGTATATCAAGGAATATTTCAGGACACGCTAATTCCTGTCCTTCAAAGTCAGCTGAGCTAAGCAGAAGATTCTGATAGCAATGTTCTTCCTGGGGAAAAAGCCCAATAGTTCCTACCGCTACGAATTAAGGTGTCAATTTAAATTTAAATTAATACAGTTTAAGTTTTGGACTCATTCATCTTACAGTTAAGAGATGAACAGAATACACAATGTAGTTAATGAATATACTAGTTAATAAGAAAGCATGCATGAAAAAATATTTGGAGGTATTTGTGGAAATTACTTTGTTTCTGTCCCAGGAGATGAGACCTGAAATCACATTTCAATTAGAACAAAGATAGAAAGGGGAAGAGTATATCTCAAATCTCTAAATAGACTTGTCAACCATTTAAATAGTCTTCACATTTTGTCATCTAACTTGACCCATAAGTAAAATAAAATCTGTGTTCAAAGTGTTATTGCAACCTTACTGCACAAGGTGATGTACAAGAAATGAAATAGGGTGATGAAAAGATTAGACAGTCAGTTACCTCCCTGCTGCTCAGCTTCATCAAATGGGAAAGGTATGTGCACTGTTTCCCCCATTCCGTGCATGCCATGCCCCTGAACATCAACAATTGAAATTAGGAACAGAAGAATATACTCATCACCTTAGTTTAGTCCTACTTGATCTCCCTTTTCAAGGATCTCCCTTTTCAAGCTGATGAAACTAACAAGCAGATCATTAAAAAAAGTAATTAAATAAAATACCCCACCCTTCCCCCTAAAATGCACGTGAATAACCACAAAGAAGTTAAAATTCAGTGAAGATGAGCAATTTTCCTCCCCATATTATTTACAAGTGGATTTCATAATCACTGAGCAAAAAACGGAGCTTACCCCCATAGGCACACTTTTGTGTGCCAATCACTTTTGGAGCAAAATGGAGCTTACACCCTCAGGCATAGAATATTTTTGAGCAGTAAAGAATGTCACAAGTGTGGCCCTCGAGAATAGGTAATTTTATATTTGTTACGATATGAAACACCTATTTATTTGAATTATTAATTTTGAGAGTCTGGCTGATAAAAAAGAAGCACCAGCTATTTTACTTCTCTGAAAGACAAACCCATTCTATTTCCGCTCTTTGTGCCAAAGAGCATGTTTTGCTAAAATTTACTCCAAGAACTCCATACCAAGTAACCCAAAAAGGTGCATATCTTCATTCTCCCAGATAATTTACACAACTGCCTAAAACATTACGTACTCTTCACTTTCATTAGTTTCCTATATTCCCAACACTCTTATAAATACACATAAACTTCTAGTTGGCAAAACTTTGTATTACAGTCTGCTTGTAATGTGCAGACTGTTCTGTTTAAAACCCATGTCTAAACCACCACTGAATCAGACCAGCACTGGCTACAGAAGATAAACATATTTCTCTATTTATTTGCTCTCAGCAAATGATACATTGCTAATCTATTCTAGTAGGTAGCAGTTTAATTTTAAAATATAGTAGTGTTTTCATCATTTATACAGAGCACTCAGTACCTGAATTAGAACAGCAGAATGTGTTAAAGCATCATTCAACATTGTGAGCACATTCGAAGTCGGAACTACTCCTGGGTCATGACCCCAAGACGTTATTAGTAAACGATCATAACCCTAGAAGATAGAAATTACAGAGTATTTATGGTCATAATTGATTATTCAAGCACATAAAGTCCAATACTAGAGCTTCGTATTAGCATATTGTGACAGTTAAAGTTACCACAGGTAACTACAACTCTATAGTGTTACACTTTGTATCAAGGATCACCCATGTCGGTATTCTTGGTAGAGGCAGAAGTTTGCCAACCTCAAAGTTCATATGCTATTTTGAACAGGAGGTGTCTGTCACCAGATCCTGTAGAACTATATAGCCATCACAGCAGCCTCCTAGCAAATAGGAGATGAAAATAATCCCACATAAATTTAAAAGTAAAATATAGGCTAGATAAACTAACACCATCAACAGAGAACAAAGGCGTATCTTCCTCCAACAGGAAGGGAAAGCAAATGATCACTGCAAAGACAAGAATTCCAGTCACAACCTTCATATGCACAAAAATCACACATGTGGAGGGCTAGAAAGGTCTTAAAAGGAAGTATTGTGCTTATTTTTCCTAATTCTAGACACTGCCAGAGCCAGACTACAAGGGTAGGAAACCTTCTGTTAACCTAGTGCAACTTTTACTTAAACTATAAAGAAAACTGCAGCCTAGAACTTCAAGGTCTCCAGTCACAGATTTCTACAGCGGTCAAAATGGAAGTGATCATCTCAACCATCTTACAAACTAAGCAAAGCTGTGAGTAAAGGTGTCCAGAAGAAGCACAATATACTAGGTCTATCTCTTTTGATATTGCTATTCTGGATCTCTATAACACTCTTCAGAAATGGGCTTAAAAATTAAGATTTATGAATGCAGTACCATACTTTACAGTAAAATTGAAAGGGATGACATCACACTGGAGTCACACATTGTGACAAGAGAGGCATAAATAGCATTTATTTTTCAGAATTTACAAAGAAAAACAAACCAAGATGCTGCCCTATGTTAAATCTGTTTCTAGGAAAAGTTACATCTTCTATGACAAATTACACCCCAGACTTCAACTGCTTACAGTTTATCTTACTGTTTGGAGGAGGGAGAGAGACCAATTCTATGCATAAGCTACCTGAAAAATGTCTGGAAGTTTTCGAAGACGTGTTCCTTTAGAGAGCAACAGAGAGGGTGGTCCTTGTCCAGTTATATGGTAAATGTACAGTTTGAACCACACTGAACTGACCTCTGGTATTGCAGGTCCAATATGCTGAAGAGATATTATTCAAGAAAACAGAAACATTTTAATATTGGAACTGTTATACCTACAGGTATCATTTAAGAATCAACAGTTTGAAAGAAACACAAATCCCATTCAAACGTATTGCTCTGATACTGATGATACTTAGTCCAGTACCACACAAGAGTCTTGACAGACAGGCAATACTAAGGCATTTTCTATGAATACAAATTTGAGAACAAAATATCTGTCACTGACTCTACTTAATCAGATGGATTGTTAATAAACAAACTTAAATTTACTAAGTATTCACATTTTTACTCATTGACAGGGTTTTTTTTTAAGATGAAAAATTATTTTACATGCCAGCAACTGAGTCACCTGAGGTGACATCTGAAAGATATATCCACCACAAAGCTATATGAGTACAAATAGAGGAAAAAAGAAAACAAATTATTTTTTTCACCTGGGGTGTACAGCTGCTAATAGGCCGAATTTCATTGGTAAGTGGTGCCATGGAAACCAGCAGAGTGTAGTTTTTGTTGAGAACTCTGCTGCAAGTAGCTGGATCCAAGCCGAGCAAACTCTCACACCGTAAGAGGTCCAAGGGAAACCCTACATTGAAAATGTTAATATTCTTAAATTGTCATTTAAGAGAGAACATACAACCCAAAATACGATTTCATAATTTCTATTATTCCATGCTAAACCATAACTACAATATTTCCCACACCTCACTTTTAAATTATTGGGCTGAGTTTTAACAAATATGTACATAACTTTAGCAGATCTACTCATACAGGCTTTTCTGACACAAGATTAAACCTTGCTCCCCAGCATCAAGGAAAAAACAAATTTTAAAAAAAAAAAACAAACAAACCAACCAACCAAACAACAACAAAAAAAGCCCACCAACAAAAAACCCTCTCCCCATTAGAAGAATACACTGCTTCTCATAGCCTGAAAGATGTTTCTTTGACAGAACAGCTGTGAATAAACAATGAAACAATGACTCCTTTATTACATCCCCCAGAAGCACACCAAAAATCTCTTTAAGTTCAGCTTGTCTTGCCATGATTATTGTTTAATCTGTTGCTCTAGACGTTAAGTCCAAGCTTTGCCAATTGAATCTGTCATTCAACAGGCAAACTCAGGTTCAAAAGATGATGGAAAAGTGATGTTTTGACTTCAAAACATTTCAAACAAGTAGGATACAGACTGTTTTCTCAAACAGCAACTTAATCAGAAAGCTGAGTCCACAGCAGATAAATCCATGGCAGGTAATCTTTAGAAGGATTTCCTCAGAAGTGTTCACAGTACCGTTATTTGGTTGATCTGGTTGGACAGCTTGTGCACCCAGGTCTTTATTGTGACGCAAAAACAGTATTGTGTTTCTCAGTGTAAGTGCATGATCAAAGTACCGCTGTGCTTCCCCTTCACCTGTGCTTTGAACCTAAGCAAAAATCAAAATAAATGAACACAAGTGTCAGGATGTTCCCATAAGAATCAATTGCACAGAAGAAAAGATGAAAAGATTGACATTTTAAAGCTTTGTTACTGAGTAGCAGTCCTGTAGCTTACATGCAAAGGTGATTTACAGCAATTAGGTAAATGAAGAGCAAGTCTTGGCCATGCTAGCCAAACTGTCAAAAATAACACAAACCCAACATGTATAAATCAGAATTAAGATACAGCCTTTAGGAGAAAGTATTTGAATACCCAGTCATCCTGACTGGTATAAAGTGATACAGCAATTAACAGTATTCTTTTTAGAATTATCTTTAAAAGATGGATACATTAAAAATTCCACCACATAATGGTTAAAGTTTTGTACAAAAAACAGTGTACAGGCTTTCAGAAGTACTAACACTTACTAAAAAGAAATTGATTTCTGTTAAACAAGCCCTAATACAGGTATGTGTTCACATGGACTCAAGAAATACATGTTAGACTACCATGAAAAGACTAGAGCTCCTTTCTCATGAGGGAAGGCTGAGATATCTGGGGCTGTTTAGCCTGGAGAAGACTGAGACTACAGCTCAAAAATACCTGAAGGACAGATGTCAAGAGGATGGGAACATATTCTTCTCAATGGAGCCCAGCAAAACCCACAAACCACAACAGAGGCAATTCCACATCAACATGATTAAAAACTTCTTTCCTTTTAGGGTGAAGGCACTGGAGCACAATGCCCAGAGAAGTGGTGAAGACATTCAAAACCCATCTGGGCACGTTCCTGAGTAACCTGCTGTAGGTGAACCCGCTCAGGCTGGGAGGCTGGATGAAATGATCCCTGAAGGTACCTTCCAACCCCAGTTCTGTGATTCTCTGAGATGCAGGCCATGAACTCACTTTGTTCAACAGACAGACCACTTTCTTCTATATGCGCAACGTGTCCCTGAAAGTCACTCCATACAATGTGGCACTTCAGTTCAGTATGGTAAGATGTTTGTTCTTGTCATTGTGTTACTAAATAAGCAGATGTATAATGTATAATCTATAAAGGTTATGGCCCTTTTACCACTTCAAGTGCTGAAAAAGAAATTTGGTCAAACATGTAACATTACCTTTTCCAGTTCCACCAAGAAGCTGTCAAGACTCTCATCTGACAATTTCCCAACTTCAAACATAGTGACTGCATGACTTTTCAAGTTCTGAAACAACAAAAAACCCCTATGTTAATTATTTGGGAATGGAATGGGCAAGTAAAATTTTTATTAAGCAAAAGCATTTCTTTACAACAAACATTACAGAAGTTTTTTTTAAATAATTACAGCTATAATATGCTGAAGTCAAAGTATTTTAAAGCATTATGTTTTTATTCTTGACATAATACATTGAACAATTTTGACATACTGGTGAGAGATTTCCCATCATTAAAAAGGCAGTGAGAGTAGAATCAAACAGGAAGGCAATACGTTTTGTGTGTCCACTAGACAGATTCAGGCTGCTCAGGCTGGCTGTTTCAGCTAATAAAAAATAAGAAGAAAATATACAATCACATGTTTTATTTAGAAATAAAACCATCAAGTTTAAGTCAAATCTATTCTAAAAAAAGAGAAGAAAAAAACCCATTAGTTATTGTCATAATGAGAAGAAAAAAATTTCCTTACCACTGCTAAGCTACTGATTGACCTAATCCAGAAGTTGGTATTTTTGTGTCAATTGATACTCAATACAGATCAGCCTTATCTTCAAGAAAAAAACCTATTTGACTAAAGAATTTTAAACCAAAGCAACACCACCCCCCCACTGCATAGCCCATAAGGAAAAATGGGCCTAGAAAATCTGTTTCATTTGTTTCTAGATCCCTTTCCAATTTCTTCCACTCTAGAAATACAAGAATAATTGATCCTAAGGTATTAAATTTTACTGTTAGTGCTAACCTGGATCATCTTGACTGTTGGTATCTGTATCTGTGGCTGATGACCCAGCTTCCTGTATAGGACTTCTGTTTTCCCCACTGTCCCATGAAAGCAGCATCTTTTGAGGGTCCAAAGTACTCCTATTAATGTGAATTAAAATCCACATCTATCGGTCACAGTAGCACCAGAGAAGTATCTCTGCCTTCTACTGCTAGTAGTTCATGTGCTGAAATATCCCATTCATGCTTTTTAAAACTTCTAAGCGCTAAACCAGTCAAGTTTGATGTCCCCCAGACTCTTACTTTAGCAGAGAAGTTTATTTGTGGATTTGAAAATAAAGGATTTTGGAAAAGGATAAAGGATTTTTTTGAAAAAAAAATTAAACCACCAAGAAGAATTCAATGTAAAAAATCTAATTTACTTTGTTCTCACCGTCTGAATTAGCCTTACAGAAAACTCAGACACAGCAGTTACTTTAAATGGCTTAACAGATATCGAACTGAAAGTGTCTAAGAATTCTTTAGTAATGCAACTTGGCATTCCAATTTGGAGAACTTGTTGACTTTTAACATCACTTTTCCAAGACACAGTATAAATATACACATATGCCTGAGTGTCAGTGACTGCCAGAACTGCAACGGTACCTGACAGCAAGCAAGCAGACTTCATGGACACGTACACTGACAGCTCTGGCAAGAGATACCATGTCTGTGCTACCACATTAACAGCTGGGATTTCTAGACCTGGGAGTTTAAAGCAAATGTACACTTGCCTGTTTCAGAAGTAAACAATTGGACATTTAAAGTTCAAAAAGTCATACTAAGTGACAGCTTTACAAAGTTACTACTCCTTATCCTCCAATTAGAGAGGCAATCAAGCATTCCTGAAATTATACACATTAGAAAGCCAACTGATATTTGCTGTCAAAGAAAGAAACTAAGAGTTATAAAATTGTATTTTGGCTCTAGCATACTCCTCAATGAGAAAAATAAGCTTTGTGAAAGAATGAAGACACTTACTTCAGTCTGTTTACTGAAGGAACATTCTTCCATGATGGATGAAGATTATCCAGGTTTATTACTTGCCCTTTTTTATGTGCAAAGCCTAACCGACAATACATGGACACAGCATTCTGAAGAAACACACACATAGCAATAAGGAACTGCTATATGAAACCAGATTCCACATCAAGTTCAGCAAATGCATTATATACACATACCTTTACTAAAGATAAGTCAATCTCTAGGACGTTTGCAAGCTACAAAAAAAGAGAAAGAAAGAAGAATCAACCCTACAGAACTAATAATGCAAGGTTAATTCACTGCTTCAGACTACAGCATCTTTTTGTCACTTCTCTTTCTGTCTGAAAGAATTGTTTCACTGAAGTGAAGGTTCTTGTTCAATCCTGAAGCACCATGTTTATACTTTTTTAAAAAAAATGAGTTGGATCCTAAGCCTGGAAATACCTCTAAATAAAGTCACTTGATATGGATCCATACATCTGCCTTAAGTATTTTCAGCAGAGTGCTTTGGGCTCTCTCGCATTTTTCTCTCATCAAATCATAGAATGATTTAGGTTGGAAGAGACATTTAGAGATCGTCTGGTCTCAACCCCTCTGCCATGGGTAGGGACACCTCCCACTAGTCCAGGTTCTTAACCAACACAGGCTAAGTTTTACTTACCTCTGCTACATTAGTGTGTTCATCTATTGAGACAAATATCTTGTACAGGAGTGTTTCAAAGTAATCACCTTGCACTCTGTTCATCACAAAACCTTCAAGTGGTGGCACTAAAAAGAAATAATTACTTGAAAAACTACAATTCAACGATAACTTTAATAAAAACACTGCATAAAACAGAAGTTTACACTTTCTCAGTTTGCATACCAGTAATTTTGAAGATTTTCTGCTCACACGATAAAAACGTAAATATAGTATACATGGTATTTAAAACTGTCCTAATCCTTTTGGAAAGTAACGATTGTAAACATGTTTTGTTATGAACTCTAAAGCGCTCTACTCTGTATCACAACCTTGCAGTCTACAGCTCATCCACTACAGATAACTTCCTGACAAACAGCCATAAAACAAGTTTGTTACAAGTATGGAGATTAAATCATAGCTCCCACTGCAGTGGGTCAGAAAAAAATACACCCCGTTGAGACTACCCAAGCTATTCTCTAAGCTGTTACTTAACTCATCCTACTCTTAAAAGAATCTCAGGTTATCTACATATGTACGTAAAACAAGAAAACATAGGAGCTCAGGCTGAAATAAATGCCATACACAATAAAAAACAATACTTTAAAAGGCTTGAAAAGATTTCATAGCTCAAATGTTTTGCTTAAGCAAACTTATGCAAAGAGACAAGCAGCTTCCAAGACAGAAAACTACAGGATAACTGAAATAAACCCCAGAAAACACAGTATGTGCTTACCTGCTATACAGCTGTCATCAGATATTGGTACATCAAGGTAAATAAATCCTTTGTTATACAAACCTTTATAAATAAAAGCACATCATTTTAGAAAAAAGCATCTTAGCTTTTACTAGTTCTCCATAAAATCCCATCCTACTGGCAAACAATTACAATAATCTGTACATTCTTTTTAACTTGAGTTAAAAACTCAAGCTAGAAAGGTACCCTAGATCCTTCTAAACCTTCTCAACCTGAGCTGTAACCCTCTCCACAAGCATCATCAGGCCACAAACAGAGAAAAGATCCAAAGCTTTCTTGCAATTCAAATTTTCTTATGCCCTAATGCCATTTCAGATTCCCTCTAAAGCTTCAATTTTATCTGCCTCACCCTTTTTTTTATTGTTTTGTTCTGCTTCAGTAACAGACAATGGGATTTTGCCTCAATTTCTTTGGAAAATGACAGAGAACAGCTCTGATTGCTTGTATTAAGGCAAGGATCTACAGACAGACTTCACAATGAGGAGTTTGTCAGTGATTTTGTACTCCCATGGCTAATGTGATTTGTCTGCATCTAATACTTGTTACTCTGAAATTTCTCCTCTGAAATGAGGAGAAATGTGCACACCATTTTTCAGGCACAGTTGCAAACCTTCAAGAAACAAGGCAGCCTCTTAGACTTAAGGCCCATTTTTATGGTGTTCAACCAGTGCAAAGTTACAAAACCTCTTTCTCTGAAAATAAAGGAGTGAATTTTTACCAGCCATAATTAAGAAATCTGACATTTTAGTTTTAGTTTTGCTTGTCCTCATCTATATATATCCCCTTCCCACATTAACAAATGGCAGTTCCCAATTATTTGATGAAACAAATAAAGCAAAAGCTACTAATGGCTCACAATTTACAAGATCTAGACTACAAGCTCTTCAGTATTTTCCTCTGCCTTCTCTTATGCTTCAGCTATCTACACCCCCTTTTATTCTTAGTTTTCAGACACTATTCTCAGAATTTGCAGAGCAAGATCTACAAACAGAAAAGGAACATCCATCAAAAACTTACTGTGAACTACGTTGAAGTCCAATGAACCAGCAAGCTGAGGACCTGAATCAATTATCCTATCAATAGCAGACTTCTCTGATGTAGTACAAATCTAGGTAAAAGAAATCATGTGAGTCTGTAGAAGTGAATCTGTGCAGCTTACTTAATGCCACTCATACAAGTCACAAACATCTCAGTCGCAGATCAGTCATAAGTAATGTAAGAATATAAGAAGTGAGTCATGCTCTTAATCAAAATATTGGCACTGAAGAATTCACTCTGGTGTTAAATGTCTTAAGTGCTATTTTTTATTCCTAATGCTGCAAAAAATTACGTATGCTTTAGGAACAGTATTTAATTCACAGGCATGTGACAAGTGAAGTCCACCATGTAACAGGCTGGCTCTTTAAAACTTCCAAACTGAGTGCTCTGTCACACAACTGGAACTGTTCTACAAAGAGGTACATTATAACATCAAAGTAACACGCTTCAGGTTAGCTGCTCTAGGTTGATGGGATGTCAGAATATAAGTAGTTACTGCCTAAGATATTCCAAATAGCAGCCAAAAAAGATTCCATCACTGCTTCAAATTTGTTCCAGTCTAAACAAAAGACTTATAAAGAAATAATTAAATCTAGATCAGATGACTAGATGACTATAAATAGAAACAGAGAATGGAAGTATTAAGACAGCTCAAAATTTTTTCCTGTGCAAACAATGAAAAAGGAGACACAAGGTGCAGATAAGATGGAAGTATCTATCAGCTAAAGTACAGTAACATTTGGATTCTTACTGAAGATAAACGGTCAGAGCATAAATATAATATTATGAAAACATATTTTGTAGCTTGGTCCCAGAAAGCACATCACATGCATTAGTTACCACAGATGGGTTGACGCAAAACCACCTCTCTGTACATAGTGCAGAAAGTATAAAGGAAGGAGAGGGAAGAATATACGAGCAAATAAAACATTGACTATTTCCATATGTTCCAATTGCTGTTTCCATAAGGAACTGTAATAAACCTGTAACATAACCCTTGTGTATTCTACACAAAGGGAAGCCTATATTTTCAGGTACAGTCAGCATTCAGCCAAAATTAGAGATGCAATCCATACTAGAGATACCTTGATGTCATCCTCAGTGATGTAGCCAGACTGCACAACCCACCAAGCTTCTATAGCAATCTCCACTGGTTTCACAGGTAGCAGATCATGAGCAGTTTTCCTTCTGAAAAATTTCTGCAGTGGTACAGTCCATTTAAGATAGTAATAAAAAACACTTCACATGTGCAGACACTAATTTACCTTTATATAAAATTATTTTTATAAATAACCCATTTTTAAGTACATGATATGCACAGACTGGCCACATACAAATACTTGTCATTTAGCAAAAGCTTCTATCTCTCAAATCTCACAAAATTTATTTTAATCTGATACTGTTAAGTCCCATATTTTCTTCCATATTGCATGTAACACTAATTAAAACCAGTAATATTCAAATACATTAGGATCAAGTCCAAATTTAAACTATTTATGACACTTTCTTAAGTAAACAGGTGAGAGCATAGCAAACAAAAACTGCAGGCAGAGCATTGTAAAGTTCAATGATCTTCAAAAAAAAACCTACTATTTTGGGAACATTACAGAAGTACTCCACATTCTAAGCACAGTGCTAAAAAACACCACAATGAATTTCAGTCCAAGAAAAAAAAAACCAACAAAAAAACAACTGGAGAGAACTGTTCATAGAACTGAACAGCTTCTCCTCTACTTTACAGCAATTACTTTTGGGTTCCCACTATCAACTTCAGTGTTGGTAACATACTTTTGTTTGAAGGAGCACAGTAAAGCTATGGTAAGAGCACTTAAGAGTTTGCTGAAAAAGGGAAGCAACTGTTGCAAACTAAAGGGTCTCCTTTTAACAACAATTATTACAATGTTTTCCACAGGTGCTGTTCTTCCAGAACCAGTATCATTACTGTATATTTATACTGGCCAGGACACATGGGTAATTTGGTGCCAAAGAATAAACACAAGTCTGAAAAATATAGGTTTGTGGAAAAAAATAGCACTGAATAGCTTTTCTTAAGTATACTTCGATTAAAAAGCTCTTTTTTACCCTTAGGAAATAAAATATAATTCGCAATACAGTATGTCACAATTAGCCATACAATTAAACTTAATAGCTACATGTAAGTATTCCATTTTTCATTCCCTATGCAATAATAACAGAGATGGAGAAAAGGAAAAGGCAAGAAACTCAATGACAAACTTACTTTTGAAGACCTACACTGGTTCATTAGATCTATATACTGGTTTCTTCCTATACCAAGAAGTCTTAGACCTGAAAAAACAAGTAAGGATTTATTTTTCTTAAGACACATTTAAACTGAAGACCCACAAAACACTCCTCAAAGAATCAGACCTGCTTCTGCAATAGTGTCGTTGACTACTCTTTCTTCCCACCGTAAAAGGATAGTTATAAGAGCTAAATTCACTATTCACTGAATTTGACAGAATCCCATCTGCATCTAAAACTGGAATCATAGAATCCACCCCCATTTGCTTACTCTTTACAGGTAAAAGCAGTCCCATAACTTGAATCTATGGAAATCTCTCTCCTACACTCACATCAACAGGCAACAACCATGATTCAAATTAACAGAACTCAAAATATACCAGATTTTTGTCCTCTCTAATAAATCCCACACCAAGCACTGCATTAGAATGCAAAACTAAGAATCTGAGCACAAAATGCTACATAAGCCTCCAAGGAAGATGATTAGGATCTAGTTCAGTTAAACTGAATCAGAATTTAATTCCATAGTCTCTAGCCTTCAGCCATTAAGGACCTATGAACAGATACAGGAGAACAACTCACTACTTTTAAAGTTGAAACAGGGTATGGGTTAAAGTCAACTTTCTAGTCTGACACTAGTTTTCATGGTGAGATGTTAATAAAAATCTTTAACTCCTTTATACCTCAGCAACTGACCAGCAGCTGCTGCTAAAAACAACGCAATTGCTAGGGGAAAACAAACAGGGAAGCCTTTCTCCTCTCTTCATACTGCTAAGTAACATGAAATTTCCAACAAATTACATGGCACTGAATAAAGAATTTTCCCTGATCCACTTTCCCAGGCTGAAAAAGAGGCAAACTAGTACAGTTAACTGAAAATATCTTAAATTTCAAGGAAAAAAAAAAAAACCAAAAACACAAAACCTCTCCTCCATACTGTTTACAAAAGCTACAGTTACTCCTCACCTGACTACATGCTATCCTTAATGAGAANAAAAAAAAACAACCAAAAACACAAATCCACTCCACCAAACTGTTTTCAAAAGCTACAGTTACTCCTCACCTGACTACATGCTATCCTTAATGAGAACTTTGTAAATTTATACCAAAGGTGAGAAATTGAGTCTTTCGGTATAAATACCTTCTCAGTGGCAGGTTTGATTAACACCCTCCCTGTGTCTGTAGTTCACATCTTCCTTTATAAGACTTACCAATAGACTGTTGGCTCTTTCTTTGTTCTTACCCACTAGATTCAGCATTTTTGCTTTCCTCATCTCCCCACCTCATACCCACAACAGTCTAACAGAAAGCAAAAAAATAAACAAACAACCTGGAATGCCCAGGATTGTCACAAAATACAAGATTCTCTTCCATCTCTTTCCTGGTACATCATTCCTTGATCCACGCTGATGCTAATTTAGAAGACTGTTAATAGCCTCTCAGTGTCTTCCCAAAGCTTTCTGCCAAACACATGCCAAAAACACACTAGGAAAGGACCAACAGCTCAGCCTGCTGATGCACACTGGCCAGTAAAACTTTCCAGCTAGAAGTCCAAGTAAACCAGAATGCAATACAAGGAAGGACATAAGCTGCACAAGATTTTACTCCACTTCTATCCACATTAAAATTAGCCCAATTCCAGCGCTAGCCATAGGGACAGAACTCCACATGAAGAGCACATGCTCCTTCATGTCACTATTCAAATTTCTCTACACCTTCATTCACATGCTTATGTTCAAGCATAGAGACACCCACAAGCCTGTTTTCAGAAACTGCTTATTTCCACCAAATTGAAAGCAGTAATGCAGCTGGGTAATACTTACAGTCAGCGGCGGTGAAGTTTGGTAATGAATCGTAGCTTTTTTCACTGTTCATTATATCCTGAAAAAGACAAGAAAACTTAGCTGCAACAAGAAAGTCATTATTTCAGAGAAGCAGGTCCAAAATTATGCCTGTTTTTTTAAAGGACAAAATGAAAAAAAAAACCCCAATCTATTAGAGTCAGTAACCTTATAAAGCTTACCTATTGTTTGATTAATCATTACATGGTAATTTAAATACAAAAGAGACTTCTGGTTAATATAAGCGATACAAAGAAAAATGCTGACTGAAGGAATAATAAAGAAAAATTCCTGTACCTGTCATCACTAAAAATAAGGCACGAGGAATTGCTAACAGCAATAATAGAATAAGCCAACAACTAAACCGTTGTTTGCAATCACCATGCATAAAATAAACAAAGCACTTTTGATATCCAGTGAAAATAAAAGGTCATCAGAAGGCTGACAGAAAACAGAACCATCTTTGTTCTCATAAAAAAGATCTGACTCAAGCTTTTGAAAATGTTTCTAATATGGTTAAGGGTCCTTTCTGAAAGGGAATTAAAAAAGAAAGCAACCATTCAAATGTGCTGGCTTTTCTAATAGAATGAAGTATTTCTTGCACAGTTTGAAGAGAAGAGTCACAATCTCAAGTACTGAAAAGTTAAAGAAAAATGTCAGAGCATGTCTCAACTTGCTCCACATCAAAGTCCAGCAGGTTACAGGGGCAGAAGTTAAAAAACTGCTGGTACAAGCAGTCTTCTGGAAAGTTTCCTCACTTTTTCCTAATTTTTCAGCACATCCTACCCAAAAGCAAACAAACTACAAGACACTGCCTAGTATGCTCTAAATGGCCATCATCAAAATCTCTAGGAGAGGAAGAAACATATTCTCACCATCATTTGGTACTCACCTCCATTATGCCAGTGTAATATGAAAACGGTGTTACCCTTAGACCTTTCACCATGATGTCAGACAAATGATAAGGGTATAGCATGAGATGATCTCGACTGTATTTTAACAGATCCTCATAATATTTACGTTCATCTTTCTTGACATGCTTAACTATAAGGGAAAAAAAAATAACATTGCTCTGTGAAATTCAATTTTTTGTGAAGTGCTGTATACAAAAGGATTAAAAAAGAAAGTCTAATGGTAATTGACAGGAAATAAAAAAATAAAAGAGTGACAGTCAGCATCTACAGATTTTTACATACGATACCAGTACTTTCAGAGCCTTCAGGGATGGCATTACAACAGAGCAGATTTATCTTGCAAATTACCAAGAAGTAACTTGCATTGAGAACTAATGCAGGTTGTATAAAATTATCTTGTAATACGCAAAACTATTATCTACTTTGGGAAGATAAATACATGTAATGAAAGCAAAATAAATTGAATGTCTGCAAAGAAATCATAAACAATAGCTCATGCGAATCAGGGCCACTGTCTGCACCTCATCTATGTCCGGTCTTTATTCTATTAGTAAATTCTTCTCTCAACTTCTTGGGAACAGGTGGTATAACTACTCCAGAAATTCAGTTCCACTTTCCAACTTAGTAATCTTACAGAACACTTTGCTAGAAAAACAGAAATTAACTCAAAAGTAAAGACTTTTCTTGATGTTTTAACAAAGTATCTATTTTGAGGTAACCAGAGACCTTTGAACAAGGCTAGTTCTTGAAGTTTTACAGTAAAGACAAACTTTACACAGAAAAAGCATGAAGTGATTAGAATTTATCCAGCTCCTTTACTCACCTAAGTTATTCCGGTATCGTAACTGATTGCGAATGCTGTAAAGCACAACCTGCCTTTCATACTCCCTCTGAGAGTTTCCAAGACCCTTGAAAACATAGAAGTTGTTTAGCTGACGTGAACAAAACACCTTTGACTTTAATCACTGCAAAACATCTTGCAAAACAGCACATGCAGGCAGTTTGCATTGCTCAGGAAGTCACTCAGACCAATACTGTGATAGTACCTCCAGTCTCTGTACAAGGTCAAAAGGATCTTTAGTTGATTCATTCTCTGTATCTAGGACGCAGATTTAAGCAATAATATTTGTTTGGGTTTTTTAGCTTGTTTCATTCTCATTAAAAAGGGAGCATCTAATTCCTAAATCAAAAGTTTTAAACTATCCTTTAGAGGACATCAAGTATCAAACACTTTACCAGGCATGCAGTGTCTCACAGTCTTAAAGATTTGCCCAGAACCAGCACAGTATAAACCAAGCATGGTGAATGACATATGAATCTTCAATTTCTACACCTAAAATGCTCATAATGTCAAAAATAATGAAATCTGTAGCATTACACAAGTAAGGAAATCAAGTGCTTTTAGGTCACAAGATTAAGGCATAAGCATAGCACATTGCACAACTATCATAAAAGAAGATTTTTATTTTAAAAAACCCAAAACATTGTCTGATGCTTTAAATGCCTTATTTCAAAACTATCCCTGCAAAACTCTTCATGTTTCTCTTCTATTGTACATCTGCAACAGCCGCTTGTTTAGTTTCTTTCTGTCTTTTTTCCCCCTCTCTCCTGTTTCCCTCATTCATGCTCTTATTTACAAAGATCCTTAGGTAAAAGGTACTGCAGATGTGGTATAAACAAATAAGTTGCCCACATAGTGCAGAAGCAGGTATTACATAAGTAACATCTGATGTCACAGAGAGGGTCCATAATCAATTAAACATACAGAGAGGGATCCAAGTACTTGCTCCAAGTACAAAACCAATAAGGACTATCCCAACTCTGAAGCTAACAAAACAGTATCCCCGAAGTGACACTAAAGCATCTAACATATTAAATGCTACAGTGTTTTCTATCCAGAATCACATAGCCAACAATCCAGTTGGACAGGTAGAAAGAAATCATCATTCAGCTTCTGAAATCCCAAACTGAAGGAATTCAGTTACTCATGGCCTGCAGGCACTGCTCATCCTCTCCATCTTTCCTTTGTGCAATAGCATCAATTGTTTTTCAGCATCTGCTTTGAAGTAGCACAAGATCTCAGATGTGAGAGCATCCCCTCAACTCGACACAATACCTCCCCTTCTACTGCTGAAGGCCCATTAAACAGGGCGAATCAAAATTTCATGAGGTTTTCTTTTCCACAAGCCTCTCACTGCAACAGTTCCCTGGCTTCCCTGTGCAGGGCTGCACAAGTCTCCAATGACACCTGTCCTGTAACACTTGTACCACTCAGGCCTTGCATGGGCAACACCCACCTCAGCTGGTCCTCCATCTGCACAAGCCCTTTATCTTCTTCTGCCCACAGAGACATGAGCGCACTGCAATACCCCCCTCTTCTCACAGAGACACCCCTTCTACCCGAGATCACAAGCAGAACCCAGACCTCCCTCGTTTCCCACAGTGACACCCTAGCGTTCCCGTCCCTACAGAGGGATGCCACACCACTCCTATCTCCCAGTCTTCGCACTCCATTCTCCCCATAGAAAGCCTCACACCACCACAATCTCCAC
>VZTY01016177.1:64683-74730 GCA_013400935.1 Turnix velox | reverse complement strand
GGATGTGGAATTCCACGTCGATATTCATGGCGGGGAAGCCGGGCCGCTCCGCGGGGCCCTATCGGCGGGAGGCGCTCCAGCCCAGGGACCGCCCTGCTCTCGGCTCCCTCTCCCGCTGCCACCGCTGCCACCGCCGCCACAGACACCTCCCGCCCGCCACCGCTTCCGCGTTACACCCCCGGAAGCGCTTGCATACGCCAGTTCCGGGGGAGCGGGCGAAGGCCCGGTGGTGAGGTTACACATGCGCAGGCCGGTCGCAGATGGTCCTTCACCGTCGGCCGTCACTGAAGAGTTGGGATTTGGGATCGGTCTTCCCACCCCACAAAGACTCCGTCCGTCGCTTGGTTCCCCGGCTTTGTGAGGGGAGCGTGGCGAGGCTATTTCGGTGGGTGAGAACCAGCAGCTGTAGGCCGAGGAGAGGCTTTGGCACAGCAGCCGACGGCAGGAGCGTCGAGTGCCTTCACACGCCTTGGCAGGGTTATCTCTCACCTCGGCTGCTTCCTGCATGCACTGTCCGTCTGCTGACAAGAGTTGGCAACGAATCCAAGCCTGAGGCGCCTCTGAGCCCTCCTTGGTCGGTGCTAAAGTCGGTTTCCTAATTTAGTGCCCAGTGTAGCCAGACGCATGCTAGTGGCTGCTCCAAGCGGTCACTTGCAGCTGACCTTGCAGATAAAGGAGCACACGCGAGCATTTCCTGGCAACAAATGTCCAAGGTATTTCATTTAGCAGTAGCCCTGGGCTACACCGAGTTTCCGCCCGGTGGTGCACATGGCGTGGGGCCTGAAAGCTTTCAGATCTGGATGGCAGCAGCTGCCTATGCCATTCATACAGGTTCTTTCAGAACAGCATATCATCTGGGAAGTTGCTTCAAATAAAAAGTAGCAGGCGCCTGCCCTTATCTTAGGACCTAGGTTCTTGTGAGTCATTTAAAGTCTTACCTGTGTCAAAATCAGTGCCAGCCGTCCACGCAGCAGGAAATTGCAGATGGGGGAAAAGGCTCTGTTCTAAACACTGCGCAACACTTTAATGAATTATTTGATGCATGAGTCAAGTAAACAAAGCAAGTGAAGCCCTGACCACTTGGGCCATTTGTTTTTTTAAGGCTGTTATCCTGTGTCCTCAAATAATAACATTAGAACAGTGGTGACAGAGCTGAAAGGCAAATCAACAGCAACAGAGAGAATGTTGGTGCTCTATTATCTTTAAGGAAGTCCACAGAGAACTGCAGACCCGCTTTTTTGGTGTCACTGGTATCTTCAGGGTACTGGTTTTGTGTAACTGCAGAGCCACAAAGCCTTCCCATGGTGGTGTTACACAGATCCCTGCAGCTGTGGAGATGGTGAGCAGCCTCCAAGATCTCCAGTGTCAGATAAGACCTGCCTGATCTTATCACTATCAGGACTCAGTCCAGGAACACAGTCACAGCCTGACAGCCGTCATTCTTTTAACAACAGTTGTCAGGTTTTGTATGAACCTTTCTCTGTCACACCCCACATTGGTTTATAAATAAACCATGAAAAACACTAAGAAGAAACCCTTTTTGCCTTGTTCATTGTTACATCAACCAGATGGTGCAGGTCTTTGGCTGGTACTGTCTGTTTGCTTTTGCTATCAGAAATTAGACACACCTCTCATTAGGGCAGGATAATATTTTTTCTAGCAGGATTCTGAGGTAAATTATGTTGTTAACAGCACTGGCACCTGAATAAGGTGCAGCTATGAGAATCCACGAGCTAAAAAGTCTTACTTGGTACTTTCCATTATATTTCTGTCATTTGCCTCCTGCTTTCCAGTGACAGCACTGGCAAAAAGGAAGAAAACAAGACAATTCAAAACTACAGATGCAGGGTAGATCTTCCAAAAGGTAGAATAAGTCATCAGAGCTGGGATTAGAAGGCAACAGTGAATGTACTCAATTTTTGTGGTTATCAGGCAGTCTGAGAATTTGCAGAACGCCAATTCAAATTCACTTTCTAAATGAAAGTCATAGTTGAAATGCACTAAACTCCCATAACTTCAGCTGTGGTCACTGGACTCTGAAGGTACAATCCCACTGATCTAAATAATGAATGTAAAATACAGTGAGCACTGAAGATCAGGCTACTCCTTTTTTTCCAAACCTTAGGATATCAGAAAAACCACATCTGCTCCCCTACAGCTCTGCTCTTCAGGATGCCTAAGTGTCTGTAGGATGTTTCACGGTTTAGAGTTTTTCCAGCTGACTCTTCAGGCTGTTGCAGAAATTAACAGATTCATCTGGAAATATGGGCAGTGCGTGTAGCCTTCTCCAGTCCTTTATTGCTTTCTCTGGCCTGCTTTCCTCAGCTGTGGTTCAGAGATTCTACCCTTAGTTTGATGCTCAGTAGACATGTGCCACTGACTACATATAATGAATATTCATTAATCTTACATATTTTTTTCCTACTCTGGTTGCTACATATGACTACTTAGCTAAATACATTCATTTCTGATATATATTCGATGGTAAGAACAAGCTAAACTAGTACTTTATCCTGGTTTACATCATCCATTACCTGCTCTTCTTCCACATTCTGTAATAAATCTCCACTTAATTTTGTATATCTCATAATTTTGAGATATTTTTATATGGTCTTTTTGCCTTTGATGCCTCTTAAATAACTAATTCTGTCCATTTGCTTTTGCAAATCGATTGACATGTTAATGTTCTTTGTATCTACCTGCAGCCTTGGTTTTGGTGAATTGTCTTTTTGAGGCTTCATTTTCTTAAAGATCACTTATTGCAAATTTCATGCTACACATAGTTCTTACTATGCTTCCTATGTTTCCTTCCTATAGAGAAAATTTGCCTCTTAGGTTCTAATATATTCTCTTCCAGTTATTCTCAGCAGCCTTTATTCTTGAGACCACCTTCTCAAAAGAAATCACCTTTCCCTTCATTCATGTGATTGTCTTTACTTTCTGCAAGTTTTCTGTTTCACACAGGTTCACCAGGGGTTGGCAGAGTTTCCAGGCACTGCTACCACTTGAGCTGTTTTACAGCTCATACCAGTGCTGCAGTCAAGGTTGGTGAAGGCATTAATTCTGTTGACTCTGTCATCTTTCTTTGTCACACAGAAATCCAGGCACCTGAAGCACCATCCTCCTGCTCATCCATGTGGGCACACTGCTACCTCTGATATCCTCTGCAAAAATCATGAAGTTCAGGTTCATTTAGTTTTCATCTGTAACTACAGTAGTCCTTCATCATTTCACTTCAGCATACTGAAGATTATGATCACCTCTTCCATTTAGCCTCAGTTAAGGCCCCTCAGTGGTTACCGTCAGGGCAAACAGTCCCTTGATGATTGCCAGCAATGATCTTCAGTGTTGTTAGTCAACTGTTATGCACTGTATTGTGCATAACCACCTTTTTGAATTCTCTCTGCTCCACCTTTCAGAGGAGAATAAGCCCTTAGTGCCTTCTTGTGCTCTGCATCCAGCCTTCTTGATCTTACCATGGCAAAATTCGTGTCCCTCAGTTTTCCATCCTGCTGGCAAAGGAAGAAGGAAATAGGTGAAAGCCATCTACATTCACTGGATATCAACAGATGTCCCTATCTCATGTCACCCATGGTCCTTATGTCTTCTGCAGAGAGTCACTCCTGTTATTTACAGAGCTGAAAAGTACCATACAATCTTTAATGTATGTCAATTATGCAAACTTTTAAACTCTCAATACGTATGTTAATTCAACAGAAATAATCAATGGGAGTAGGACATATTTTTCCCACAGATGCCCCATTTATATGTCGAAATAGGTCACTTGCATGCACAGCACAATACAGTATGACTCAGTCTCCTGCTTGTATAAAGTCCATAAGGAGTTGCACGTTCTGGGCTGCTGTATTTTGCTCCTAAATAGCAAAAGCAGAATTACCAGTCTGGATTTGAGTGTGAGTGCCTTCTGACCTGACAGATTTCAGACAAACCCTGCAGTTCCTCCCTCTCCAGATTCAGTATTTTATTTCATGTCAGTTAGGATGTCTTTATTCCCAAAAATATTACAAAAGAAGTGGGTAGTTCACAGTTCAGTAAAGGCTTTGAAGATGTCATTGAGACAGGATGTTGCCTAAAACCATTCAATTCTGGAGAAAATTCTTCATACTCCCATTTGATTTTCACATTGCATGTGCTTGAACACCATAATCAAAGCTGATCATTTTTAAGTGTGTTCAAATGGTAACAAGTTCTTTGCAGGGAAGTGCTGCTTGTGAAACCATTTAACAACCGGAATTATTACTGCCCTCTAACGCAGTGATTTTCTTTTGTTTACTGTTTAAATAATCACATGGATATTTTTGTTTTACCCTTAAACCGCTATAAATCCAAGTGTACTTGCTTTCTTCTCTTATTTTCTCTGTGGATGTCCTACCTGAGGGCTAAAGCAGGATCTTGGCTGGCTGTCTCTTGTTCCCCCTCCTCAAAAGGACAAAGGTGGGGAGAAAATAAGATGCAAAAGTTCATGCACTGAGATAAAGACAGCTAAATTATTTGCCAGTTACTGACATGGGCAAAACAAGCTTGACTTCAAGAAACTAATTTACTTTCTTGAAAATTAAAGCAGGATATTGATAAATAAAGGATAAAACTAAAACCACTTTCCACCCTCTCCATCCCAGGCTCAAGTTCATTCCTCCAGTCCCAGTTTTTCTACCTGCTCCCCACATTCCCAGGGGAATGGAAGTTGCAGACATTCTATAATAGTTTGTCTCTGGTGCTCCTTCCTTCTCATGTTCTTCCCCTATTCTAATGTGGGTTCCCAACAGGGTCACAGATCCTTCTAAGAAACCAACTCCTGCTTGGGCTTGTCTCCATGAGCTGCAGTTTCCCTCAGGGAACATTTACCTGATCCTGCATGGGATCCTCAACAGGCTATGGGTGAATATTTGCTCCACTGTGGACCTCCATGGGCTGCAGGGGGACAGTCTGTTTCCCTAAGGTCTTCAGGCTGAAAGAGAATCTCTGTTGTAGTGCCTGGAGCACCTCCTTCTCTTCCTTCCTCTGAGACCTTGGTGTCTGCAGCGGTGTTCATCTCACATTTTTCTCATTCTTCTCTCACAGATGCTGTGCGGTATTTTTTACCCGTTCTAAAATATAATCACAGAGGTACCACCCACATCTCTGATGGGGCTCAGTTTTGTGTAGCAGTGGATCCATTTTGGGGCCAGGCTTTGTCTGGCACAGGGGCAACCCCTGGTGTCTTCTGACAGAGATTACCCCTGCAATCCCCCACCACCAGAATCTTGCCACAAAACCCCAATAAGAGCAGTGAGATTCTGTCTGAAATATTCTGTAGATGAAGGTTCTTAATGACATATTAAATACCACTAAATCCCAGAAAGTTCAATATAAACTTTTCAGGGGAGGCATCTTTTTTTTCCAAATATTTTAAATGTTTGGAAAGCTCATGTTGGACACAACTGTAATTCTATACCTTAAATCATTATAATAATAATTATATAAATGTGTAAGTATAATCTTGAGGCCAATGCTGTGAAATCCTGATTTTCTTTGGAAAAACATGATCCAACAGGATATATTAGATAGTAAGGATAATAAAGCCACTATGTAATGATGAATATGCCCCACCTTGTAATGACTAGAATTTAAGTAATGACAGAAGTTATAGATTAACTTGGGGCTGGGTAGGATATAGGTGCTCTAGTAAAAGTGTACTATTCCATCTGAATGCTTGTTTTATTGAAGAGCAGAAGAGTTGCATCTTCCACTCTCAGGCTAAGCAGAAATGGGCAGTTCACATGTAAGTAGTTATTTAATTTGGATTGTCAAGAAGGCAGCAGTTTCCTCATTTTATTTTTGTAAATTTTCACTTTAATTTGCATTAATACAACAGCAGATGAGGAGTTAACCTCGAAATTTACTTATAGTCTGTGTAGGAAACTTGTATAAAGCTGGTAACATCTTTTAATTGCAATACATGGATAATAAAACATACTATAATACACAGATTCTGGGTGCTTAAGCCTTTAGCTCTGAGGAGAAGAAAATGATGCATGGGATACCATGGGAAAACTTGCTTTGGTCAGATTAGCAAATTTTTGTTGGAACATTCTGAATGCTAAAATAATTCCCTAAACACTTATTAAAAACTTCCTGTCCCAAAGACCAACACTTTCAAAATCTGTTAACTTTATCATAGAATAGGAAGGACAGGATTGATCTCCAAATGTGGTGTTCAAAGAAGGGGCTGCTTAAAATCCAGATATCAGGATTAACTGCATCAAATTACTACATGAGTTTTGAGAGACCATTTTGAGTGTTTGATAATAAATACCTAAATCTACATATTCAGCCTCAAAACAGCCTATCAAAAACTTGTGTGATAGCTGTGAATCATTGGTGCTTCTGAAAGCTAAGTAGATTGTGCTGAAGAAGCTGGGATTTTTAGCTCCAATTTTAAAACTAATGGATGAAAGGCAGCATTTATTCAGCAGAGCATTTTATCCTTGAAAGCTCTCCGAAACCCTGCTGTTTTACAGTAAGTAAGTATCAGTAGACAACAGCCTGCTGATACAGGCTAATGTTACATTAGTGTCCCTAAGATCTGTGTCATTTTATTACAAGACTATTTTTTTAAATTCAATTTTGGCAAGGCCTTTAAAGATGCCAAGCATCTGCTGCTTTCAGACCTGCTCTCCAGGACATTGTTTTTGCCAGGATAAGCAAGAGAGCTTATACCATTTGTGCAAAGCTCCAGCTTTTTTTACACCTGTGGAGGGGTAAATGGTCCCATCTCTATGCCATCTTTTTGTGGCCTGGCTGCATGTGTGAAGGAAAAGGAACAAGCAGTTCACCAGCCTATCTTTGCATAGGAAACAAGGCCAGGAAAGCTCCTGCCCCTTGTGTCCACATCAGCACACATCAAAGGGTTGTTGGCAGGTATCTCCTGAAGGTCTTGACCCTGGAGAATCTTGCACTGGGCACTGCACTGAATGCAGTGTAGATGAAATATCTTCAATTTAGATTTAAACTAGCCAATTGAGTCTGTGGCAAGAGATACCTCAACACTGTGTCTCAGGCAGGTTATAGTAGCTGTGTGAGCCCTATCCAGGTAGCCTTGGGGTAGGTGCAGTACAACAGAGTTATGCTATAGTGTCCAGTGGGAAGAGGGGTGATCCCATGAATGGGATGGAATCCCATGAGTCATCTGGGAAGTGCCTCATTCTGTGTTTGTCCATAGAAAACTACAGGTAACCATGGAGAAATGCCTGCATCCACATCAGAGAACCACTTCTGGAAGAGCCTGAAAATAATTAAATTCTTTAACAGAGCTTTTCAGCTGCAGTTTGTTCTTTCTCCTAATCTCATGCTTTGTGACCATAGGTTCATGAGTGTCTTACTTATTGTGTTTTTTAAACCTCCAGAGCAAGTCTTACAGTCTCGCAGAGGATATTCCGAAACCAACCATAGGGGCTACCAGTTTGTCAGCAGAGGAGCCAGTAAGCACTTTTTAAATGAAAGATGAAAGGGGCACAGTGGTGTTGCAGCACACATTGCTGTGGTTTATGGGGGCTTGGCACTGCAGTGCACAAAGGCAACTCCTCTTTCATGGCCAACACTGACACTGGCAAGCTGGGTAAAACTGTGTGGTTTCATTCTGTTGAGTACTGCATCTGTCAAAAATTCTGTCTGCTTTGAAATATCAGGAGTAAAATCCAAATTCTGATGAAAGAAATTTCAAATTAATGATCTAGGTCAAATGAGGTATTTTATTTGGTTAAATGGATTTAGGTTTTAAAATTATTTTCTTTTTTAAATGTCATTATTAAATAAAGTTTTCACTGAAAGCTAAGCATCATTCAAAGAAATGGTTCCATTATGTGGGTGCTAGAATGGAACTTCTCAGCTACATCAAAATGTCTCATTCTAAAATGGAGCTTTCAACAAAACTACTGTCTTCTGAACATATAAATTTGAACAGAAGTAACAAATTTTACTTTAAAAATGCTTTTGACAAAAATTTCCACCTCCTCGAAGTGTAGCTTTCTCAGAAAAACTGAGCTTTCAGTTCAGAGCTGCACCTGGTGCAACATTACAGCTCCAAATTTGCATATTTCCACATGCTTTTTGCTCTCTGAACTCGATCCAGTCCCTTTTTCTACAGTTACACACAATTTGTGACTGTACATCCTTAGAGATTTAAAGCATCTAATTATTTACTCCATTTGCAGTCTTCCATCAAGCTTATCTGCATTTCTGCTGTCTTCAAAATTGCCACAAATAGAATCATTCCATCCATCTGAAAATCTAAGCAGCTGCTCTCCTGTCAGCAAGGTGCTTTGGGGACATTTTGGGAATAGCAGCAATAGCTTTGATGATTTGAAATACTTTTGATGGTTTGAAAAGTATGATGGATTTTGACTCTTGTGAAATGTTGTAATTGTTTTTTTAGCCTTTTCTCAAGAATCCAAAAATACTCTTTATGCATTTTTCTGTCATTCTCTGCAGTGTGTGTGATTTGAATTATTCTGGAGGAATGTGAGTTCTTTGTTTTTAATTTGAACCACTTTTAAAATTCTCTGAGACTCCTTTTATTTTCATCTCCCTTCCGCCAGGGAGGACTAGAACATAAAAGGGGAGGGTGGGGGTGTCAGGTTGTTGTGAGCCAGCTGGTTTGAGAACTTGAAAGCAAAAAAAGTAAGTATAACCTGGAGAGGACATCTACTGGGGGGGTTCTTCATGGGGATAAGCTCACAAACATCACAAGGGGCTTCTGTTTTGCCTATAGACATTTCTGTCCCTGTAGAAATGTTTCCTCAGTACAAGTATTACTAAACTCTGTGATCTCATCACAAAGTTCAACAATTGCCATTTGTTGCTTCCACTGTTTGGGGACAGTTGATTCTTGTTCAGTCCCTGGCCACAAGCTCACAGTGAGCCAAAAAGAAGTGTACCTTCTTGTTCAGCCGCCCAACACTGGGTAAGAGCTGTGGTTGATTCTTCCTGATTCCATGGTCTCCTTTTATCCAGGGCATATGCCAGGTGCCCTGTGAGTGCAGCTGTGGTCGGTGTTAACAAGCTCCTACCTATGGAAAAATTTATTATGACTTTGTGGAAAAAAGCAGAACCCACATGAAGTATTGAAGGGGTATTACATTTATGTGTTGCATCATAATTGTTTTACAAAAATGTAAAAAATTCCAAAATATCTGGACTCTAATGCTCTTCTTTGTATACAACAGTTTTACAATATTCTACCAAGTTCTGTTGTTACTATCTGGGAAAATTGTCTTTATTGGAAACTGACTACTGACTGAAACAGTGAATTGATTACTGCTGCTTGGGTGACTCAGTCTTGAGATTTCCTCCACTCCTTGGGGTGGAAAGGATTTAGGCGCAGAAACCCCCAAGTTCAGTGGACACAGTTGGTTTGTCAGACACTAAACACGCAATATCTGTGTTGTAACAGCCCTTCTCTGTGTCTCAGTGGTATTTAGATAATGAATCTGTCAGAGGAATGTTTTGAAAACAATTAAGGGACCAAGGGGAACAGCACGTAATCTTGGGGCTTCCGTGATGGGATGCTACATCCTTCTACTTCTTCTCCTTTTAAATAATTCAGCTTTAGATACATGAAAGATTTGGCATAACATTTCCAGAGATTGTGTCAGTGTATTTTAGCCCTGTGTAAGTATAATTAATGTTAGATTTCATGCTGGAATACACAAGAATTCACTTCAGTTTCATCAGTGTTAACTTACCAAAACTCATCACTAGTCTTAGTTGAGATAATGAGTGTAAAATTTTTAATAAGGCGTAAGAACACTTGATCTGTCTCTTCATAAGTGTTCAAGACAAGGAATGATTATCTCAGCTGGAAAAGTTGCAGAATATACAATTTCTGATTATTTTAGTTATCATTATCCCTACTGGCCTAGCATATAGTGTTTTAGCAGCCAGGGATTATGGTCTGTAAAATAAAAGTAGATAAATCCATTCCAGTGGTAGCAGAGAATTATTCCAAACTTGGAATTCTAGATTTGTTCCAGGTGAATAAAGCCATTT
>VZTY01016177.1:1211-55019 GCA_013400935.1 Turnix velox | reverse complement strand
CTCCTACAAAGATGTTAAATAGCACTGGTCCCAGTACTGATCCTTGAGGAACACCACTCGTCACTGGTTTCCTCTTGGACAACGAGCCATTGACTGCAACTCTTTGAATGCAACCATTCAACCAGCTCCTTATTCAACAAGTGGTCTACCCATCAAACCCATTCTTTTCCAGTTTGGTGACCAGGATGTCATGTAAGACAGTGTTGAATGCCTTGCACAGGTCTAGGTAGGTGATTTCTGTTGCCTTTCCCTTATCCACCAATGCTGTGACTCCATCATAGAAGGCCACCAAATTGGTCAGGCATGATTTGCCGCTGGTGAAGCCATGTTGATTACCTCCAATCACCTCTGTGTCATCCTCCATGTGTTTTTGCAGCAACTTCATGACTTACATGGTATGAGCAAAGAATAGCTAAGAACCTGACCCAAACCATTGTCATTTGGAGAGACTAATGCAAAACTCTTTCCTGTCTTTTTGTTGTGCCTCTGTTTTCCCAGTCAACCAGTAAAAAACGCCATCGTCATGGGTTTGATGCAGACCAAGATGCCAAGAAAATACATAGCGCCTGCAAAGGAGCAGGTAAGAAAGCTCTTATTTTTATACAAAGGACAATTCACTGTTGTGAAGAGCATAGACATAAACTTTGGTCAAAACAACAATTCCAGCCAGCTTCAAGTAATCTTTATGCTTTCTGTCACTTACTAACTCAAAGATCATGTACACCCACGAATTTTTTTGTGTGATTAAGATAAATGAGAAGGGAAGCCCATTTGTTCCTCAAAGACTAGTAAGAACTAGATTGTTAATTGCTTAGCTCCAGGGGATTGGGATAAATACAATATTTGCTCCTTGTAATAGGAACATCAAGCTGTCAAGGCTGACATGACTGTCATGGGGTCCAACTACTATAAAGGTCATAGTTATATGTCTTTTCCCAAGCCTTCAAGGACCAGTAAACATAATTTCCACTTCCACATGCTCATCGTGCCCATTGCAACTTCATCACCCAAAAGGAATATACACTGCTCTCAATCTGCATCAGTGATTTTTAAATGAAAATACTGGCTCCCACCATTTTCTAAGGTGGGAAGTAAGCTGGGTGACTGTGCACTGATTTGAATAAGGAATGCACAGTGTTCATGGGATGCTCAGATCTCTGGAGGTGACAATGTCCAGCACAGAAAGAACAGCCAGGAAGCATACCAGAGCAGTAAGTTACTCATTCACTCCAGGCATTTGCACAGTAAACATGTATTTAAACCTTTCTCACTGACATTCAGAGCCAGTTAGTTAAGCACTACATATTAGAAACTGTTCCTGTCCTATCATCGATCACTCTCAAGACAATTCCTGCTGTCTCCTATTGAGAGTTTAACCCCTCATTGTTAGATAGGAGGACTTTCCTTCTAAAGTCAAACGAGGCCTTCTGCCCAGTTCTAAGCAGGAGGAACTGGATAAGATGCCTCAAACATGACCTTTGTATGCCTAGTGGTGATACTCAGGAAAAAAATGCACCAAGTGCTGCTGAAGGGCAATATAATTTGAATTTTTGTAGAATAAAATGCTAGAATCATAGAATCTGTTGAGTTGGAAATATCCTCTAGTCCAACATTCCTGTAATGAGCAGGGACATCTTTGACTAGATCAGATTGCTCGGAGCTTCATCAAGCCTGAACTCTAGAGATGGAGACTCCACCACCTCCTTTGTACACCAGCTCCTTAGAAATCCTAGTTTGTCCCTGCTCCTGAGGAGCCTGACATGAGGCACAGCCCAGAGCCCAATTAGGGGATGCAATAGGAGATCATGGGGCTGTGTCCACCAGCATCATGTGCATGCATCAATAGACCTGGCATACAGCTTGATGCATTTGATCTGCCATTTACAAACTTTATATACTATGTAGTGGCATCCACATGCAGAATCATAGGTCTCTCCTGATACACGTTCTCCATTTCAACACTTGTCTTGTAGAAATAGCACCTGAGGCAAGTTACTGGACTCCACGTGGAAGAACACCAGGACATGGGTGTTAATGTGATAGCTAGTTTGCTAGTAGGCATCCAAGTAACATCACTGAAGTTCTGTTCCTTTAGCCACACACATACCTGATGCCTTCCAGCAGCTTTGTTTAGTGCAGAAATCTGTTCATATAGCTGAGGGAAAAAACAAGGACAAGAATAAGGTCATTGCCTTCAGTAAACTGCTCCTATTGATCACAGAACTCACAGCTCAAAGCCTCCCTAGGGCTTTCTGCTCAGTTCCCCTACAGCTTCCTGGGAAAAGTAGCTGCTCTGGTGCCCATCACCATAGCATTCCATGCTCCTGATTCACTCTCACTGGCTCTTGTGAAGCAAAACAGCATCAGCAGAGACTCAGATCATGAAGGCTAGTTCCTGCCCCTTTTCCTGACTCTGTTTAAGGCAAAGCACAATCCATTTTGTACAGGCTGTACATTCAGGCTATGGATTAACAGACCTAGTTCAAATACATCCTCACCCATTCTGTCCTCTCATCCTATATCCTATGCCATTTGTTGTGTTGTGCCAGCACAAGCATTCACACACTTAGGGACTTTGGCTACTCAAGCAAGTGCTGCCACCAAAGAAGTGTATGTCAGCCTAGGAGCACTGGCATAACCCTGATTTTAGGAGCAGTGTCGGACATTCTCAAACAGAAGATTCCATTTCCCTGATGAAATATGAGCAGCATGAGATGGTGAAATTTGTTTTAGGTTCTGAATATTGCTCCTGACTACAGTTAAATATATCCTCAAAAGAATCTAATATACTACAAATTCTAAATTTGGCACCAGTGGGGATATATGTATAGCATTTTTTTTCTCTCTACAAATAATATTTTCTTTTCTTGGTATTAGATTCCTGATTAAATAATTCCTGTGCGCCTCTTCTTTTTCAGGAACTGATGAAAAGAAAATCATTGAAGTCTTGTCAAGTCGGACAGCAGAGCAGAGACAGCAAATAAAACAGAAGTACAAAGCTCTGTATAGCAAGGTATTTTGAAATAAATGGCTTCTCTGTTTCATACTGCTAGAAGTACAGCCTACAGGCTTCTGCTTTTGCAAATATCAAGAGCACAGTGGATTTAAGGAGAACACCAGTTAGTTTCTGTTTCAGCAATTTATCTCCTAATATACCAACTATATTTCTAATCTTAGGCCCCACAGTTTTCTTGATCAGAACTAGATCAGAGCATTTTGGTCAAAGCCAGGAGTCCTAAAACATTAGTCATAACTGCAAATTAAAAATATTTTAGTTTATTTTCATCTTCAGCACATTCAGAAAAAGGAAATTATCTAAAAGAAAAAATTTAATTCAGAATTCCTAACAGGTCAGATTCAAATTTAAAGGAACTATTTGATCTTATGTCATTGTATTTTCCTGAGTTTAACAGATGCAGTATTGATTTCTTTTAGTAATGAAACAGAACACATGTTGTAAAACAGAACTCTCACTGGGTACTGGACTTCTGGAGGAAGAAAGGCAGACTGCTTTAATGATTTTGTGTGCAAGAAAAACAGTTTTCAATAAGAAAAATAAAGCTCCTGATATATTATTTAGGTAAACTGCTGAATCCTGCAGAGCTTTCTTCAGGTCTGCTTGTTCATTAGTTATTAGTTCATGTGAATACAACAGGCAGCACTGAATACAAAGGTTCTTCTATAAAGAATCATAGAATAGTTTGGGTTGGAAAGACCTTTAAAGGCCACCTAGTACAACCCCCCAGCAATAAGCAGGGACATCTTCAACTAGATCAGGTTGCTTATAGCCTCATCTGACCTGATCTTTCCAGGGATGGGGCTATCACCACCTTTATGGGCAGGCTGTTCCACCACAGTGTTTCACCACAGTTACATCAAGCATGATAAAGACTTTGGTTACATAAATACAATAGATTTAGTTCTGTAATGAGGATTAATACAAACAGAGCAAATACCATGGGACATTTTAGTCACATCAGCAGGTAGCAAGCCTTCTCATGGGCCTGGGCGGCCTAAATATCTCTGGAAAGAGCCACAAGTGGTAATTTTTCTCTCCTGCTGCTCAAGGAGACAAGGTTTGTGGTGCATGCATTGAAAATGTGATTTAAATTGACTGAGCGTTAATTTCTATTATGTAAGAGGACATTTAGGAACAATAGACTTTGAACTGGGCTCTTTGTTCTGGACTTGACAAGTACTTTCCCTACTACAGGAAATGTCGACTGCAGATAGAGCTTCGAATAAATCATCAATAAATCATCCTTCTCAGCCTGCATACACCAGCTAGTTCTTCTCCGTGCTCTAATTAAATTTTTAATTAAGTAGATCATTAGTAGAAGGTTGATTTTTTTATTTTGAGGAAAAAGTGCTGATTGTTGGCACAAAATCACTTAGTAGTAATTTGTTGCTTTTTCAATTTAAACCAAAACTGGAAGAGAGGTTTAGTAAGTCTGATCTCTTCTGTGGCAGCTCTTTTGAACCAGTTTTGCACTGTGCTTCAGAGTAAATGCTCCTGTTAAGTTTTTAATAATCCTAGACTGTGCAGCTTAGTGTTTTTAAACAAGCTGTTAGTTATTTAAACAAGTTAAGAGTCAAAACAGGACTGATACTGTGTGGTACTGTGAAGATGAGACAGTCATTTCATTCAATACAAACCAAAAATTTTGAAAGACTTTAATTTGCAAAAAGAATTCCATGTATTTAGAGAAGTTTTTATGTTTTGTCCTTTTTTTGTTGCAGAAGAAGCTTTGAAATAATGAAATTCCCTGAAACACTTAAGTCCCTACCCTTTAATCCCAGCTCAGCTTTTGCACTAACTCTTCTGACTGTCCCTGCAGGATATGGAAGAGGATCTGAAGGGAGACCTGAGTGGGACTTTTGAAAAGGCTGTGTTGGCTCTGCTGGACCTGCCCTGTGAGTATGAGGCCCGAGAGCTTCGGAAGGCAATGAAGGGCGCTGGGACAGATGAATCGCTGCTGATTGAGATTCTCTGCACACGAAACAATAAGGTTGGGACACCCCAGTAGTTTTTATGCATGACCTTTCCTAGGCAGCAGGGCAAAGAGCTCACCAAGAGCATCTCCCTGGGTGGAAGAGGGATCAAATCAGCCTCCACAACAGAAATGCCTGCTGTCAGTGGTTACAGGCATAAGATTGCCACACTGAGGCTGAAACTCTTGCAGGAGTTAATTGATTGAAACTCCTTCCTTGGTTCTACTCACATCTCCTATGGGTAGCACAGAAGTAACTCCAATGACACAAAAAGCCCCAGGTGCCTGTTTAAAGGCAGCTTTGTCACAACTCTGACTGTTCAGAAGTAGCTCCCACCAGGTTCAGGATTTGAATCCTCTTCAGAAAGCCCTTCAACTCACACCTAAAAGCGAGTAAAACCAGAGGGATGCCTGCATGAGTCAGGCTTCCATCATGATGTGTCCTGAGCTGGGCTGGGTTTGTGTCATCTTTGAGCAGGGAGTGGGAATTTGGCCTTTCCATACTCCACATCTGCTATGTCTCTAGCAATATAGGCATGGTACTGACTTGCTGGGGGCATTTTTGCCTATTTGCTTAATTCATTAATTACAGTAATTTTTTAAATTTATAAAAAATGTTCCATATTTATTAATTTGCTCATTTATTTGCCTAGGAAATTGTAAACATAAAGGAGGCATACAAACGGCGTAAGTAGCTTTGTCTTTCAAACACCTTCATTCAATGCCTTTACCTCTGGGTGAATCCTCATGTATTTTTTTTTTCTCCACAGTCTTTGATAGGGATCTAGAGTCTGATGTTAAAAGTGACACAAGTGGGTCCCTACAGAAGATACTAGTCACTGTGCTAGAGGTAAGGTGTCTGCCTTGTAGGGATCTTTCCTTTTCTTTATCCTATCTACACTGGATAATCATAGTAAGTATTACCAGATATTATAATAACATAATTATGATATGGAATATTATATGAGGCCATTATAATAAGCAAAAGTATTCCTCAGGATAAGAGCCTTCTATATCTTTAGGTTTTTAATGTAACTAAAGAGGTTATAAAAAAGAATACAAGTAATTTTATAAATTCTAATGCTTTCAAGACAAAAAAATTGTTTAATTATTATTTATACCATGTTAGCAGCTCAAGAGTCATGGCTACATTTTGCTTAATTCTGCCTAAAACCAGCTAAATCTATTTCCATCTTTCACAAAGCAAAAAGCATATTTTCTGTTAGAACAGACTTTATTTTAATTCACCCACACAAAATAAAGGAAAATATTAATATCTCCTCAAAGATACAGCATAACTAAGAAGAGTAGGATCATACTTAGAAATGCAACATGGTGGCCAAATATGATCCGACAGCCCTTGAGAAAAAAAGAGATCCATTAAATATAAGCCTTGCAGATTTAACAGTCACATTGTTACATAAACCAGTTAGATTCCCCCTCTAGAAAGCATTGATACAGCTCTCTTCAGCTGCCTAGGGTATATTTTCATGAATGAAATTTTTTTTTCATAATTATTTATAGATCTTTTTCATAATTCAGTCCTTTCTAATTTCTGTCAGGAATTAGAGTGCTAGTAAAAGCTGTGGTGGGGCAGTCCTGCCCCAGATGTTTGTGCATCTCAGCCCCAGTCCCACCTCAGTGCCTGTGCAGACATGCTGCTGCTTCCCATCTGTGCAAAAATACAAAACCCAGCAGATACCAGAACACAAGAATTACCCAGGTGGGAAGGGACCTCCGGAGCCCTTCTGGTCTGTCCCTCCTCAAAGAAAGGCTAGCTCCAAACCAGACCAGGTTTTCTTCTGATTTTGTTACCTGCTCTGGAAATATTCTGACAGTGGTACGGAACACTCATGGGATGGCAAGAGTGCTGGGAACAAGGGGAATCAGCCACAGGGGAGTATCCACTGCTTGTTGCTGCTGTGCAACTACCAAGCCCCGATAGTCCCTTTTTGCTCCAGAGAAACAATCTTAGAGTTGCAATGTCACCTGGGTCCCAGCACACAGCAAATAAAGCTGGAGATAAGCCTTAGCATTCAGGCTTAACCTCTAAAGTCAGGAAAATGGGGGGCTGTGTTTAATATGAACAGACCATTTACAGCTGTACCCTCAAGCCCCACCGAGCTCCACTACTCGACATTTGTCAGCAGATGGCAGCAAAACTGTAACTAAAATATTCGTGAAGCTCACAGGATGAGTATCTTCCACTACCAAATGTCCCCTGAATTTGGTCTGCTTTTTTTACTGTCACGTCCTTTCCTGCAGGCGACTCGAGATGAGACCCAACAGGTCAATGCAGAGCTCGCTGAGCAAGATGCCACAGATCTGCATAGAGTAAGTGCAATTTTGGAAAAAACCCACATTTCCCCCATACTGCACAGCAAGGGCTGCCTCTGGGGTAACTAAACACACTAAGTGTGGGAGCAATGGCAAACATGAAACAAGGGACCTCAGGCTACACTTTGGTGGATCAAGCGCACTGGCTGATTTTTTATCTCTACTGTGAATAAAAAAATAACATTTAATCTCTAAGGCAGGAGAAGGCCGGTGGGGAACAGAGGAGTTGGCTTTCAATGTGGTCTTAGCAAAAAGAAGCTATAGCCAGCTGAGAGCTACCTTCCAAGCATACGAAAAGGTGAGTTTTTCTCATCTGTTGATGAAGGTGCATAGGGCCTGACATGTATTTTGCAGACCCTACAATAACACCTAGAGCAGGTGATCCTTTCTTTGCCATTTTAAAACTTCCTGAATGTTTTAAGAGTCTTGGAAAACATTTTTCTACAATTGCATCCTGATCTTTTGGAAATAGAGAATAAAAGCTGTATCTTCTGTCGAGGAACCTAGTTCCCTTCGTTACCAATAGAACATCCATGTCATGTTGTTATTTCTTTCCCACAGCTGTAGTGTGGTGGGTGTCCTCACTTCTACAGGAGAACCCAAAAGGGACAGGCTCACAGATTCCTGCCCTGAAGCATAGTTTTGCTTTCCTGGTCTTTTCCTCTCCTCCTCCAAAGCACAGCCTGGCAAAGTCTCTCCTCCTGATGCCCTGAGGTGGAAGCTGAGCAGACACTTATTCTCAGGAGAGGGTTCCCCTCCAGCCTCGGGCTCATAGTCATGAAATTCCTTTGGATGATTCTAAGTTCATCACAAAACTGTAACCCTAGGCACTGAAGATGAAAAAAAATCTCCAGTCAAGGCTGTATTTCAGTGTCAGCACAATAAGGAACCCATAGTTGAAAAAATGTTTGCAGCTTAATCCAAGTTTTGGTTTCTAGCTGGCGGGAGAACAAAACCAGTCACTAACTAATACTCTCTGCCTTGGAGTGGCCTAAACCCTGGGAGTTAAGTTAAATGCTCCAATAGCCAAGTTACCTTCATTTTTTGATTCCTAAAACCATGGAGATTGGATAGCCCAAACCAATCCACCACATCCTGCCTGACTGCATTTGAAGTAGAAGCAGGCCAAGTTTAGAGCCATGCAAACATCAGTCCTCCTCTGGATTTGGAAAGATAAATAGGACCAGATCTGAACCAGGCTGAGAGTTAGCAGAACTTAGATCCAAATCCTTCCCATCCATGGTCTCCTCCTAGCTCTGACCTAAAAGTCCAGTGAGTCTTGAACTATGCAGGGCCATTCTGATAGGCATTTTGGAACAAAGTAAAAGGCTTTGAAGTTCACAAAGTTCACAAAAGTCAGGATAAACTTGTTTGAAGTGATCTCCCTTCTTAGAGAATAATACAAAACTTGGGAACAGTTGCAGTGCTTGTAAACTTTCCCTGGGAAGCCAAAGACAATAAGTAACAAAACTTCATAGAGCTGGTAAAAGTCCAAAAATTATCTTATTTGCGTGGGAGCCATCCAAAGCCTTTGAGGTTAGAGGAATCTCATACAATTTCTCCTGACTAGGGCTAAATCAAGAAGAAGCTGCAGCTTCTTTGCTTTAGAAACCCTCAGATACATGTGACTGCTGGATTTAGGTTATCCATCTAACTGTTGTGCCTTCTTAGTGCTAGTGGATCTATGAGCACTTACATCAGAGGAGAACTTAATTTGCCCTTGAATTACTCCTTTGGAAAGGCTTTAAAAGATCTGAATTGCCCTTTTACCATTCACTCCTAAGTCTGGTGCTGGTTTTATGACAGTGTGATGACATGTACAGACAGTGGCTTTGATGGGTCGTTTTTTGTTGTCCTCATAGATGTGTGGGAAGGACATAGAAGAATCCATTAAAAGTGAAACATCTGGAGATCTGGAGAAGGCTTATCTCACCCTTGGTAAAAACAAAAAAAATGTTAATTTCTATTTCTTGTCTTGTCATTGTCTGACATTTATTGTTGGGGATCTGTGTAAAGCCTGGTGACAGGAGCTGAGATAGCCCTAAATTTAGCCAACATATCTGCCAGAAAAAGAAGAGACAGTTTTCAGTAGTGATTTGGACCCCTTGGCTTTAGAAATGAGACTTCCTAGATGCAGCTTCTTGCCACATAGATAAATTATTTGCCTTCAATCACAGTGTGGCCTCCTCCAAGCTGCTCCTGAGGCCATGTCTATGGATAACTTCCAGTGGACACCAAGGCATCACCAGAAATGTGCTAGCCAGCAGCCACCACAGAAATGTACAGGGCCCTTGTTAGCAATTTAGCACTAGAGATGACTGTGACCAGCACTTAAGCCTGTCCCCTGGCTCTAGTTAGCTTACTGGTATTCCTGTTATCCTTCTGGATCTGGGCTTTCCCACATCTTGCCTCTGTGAGCTGCAATGAGTAGCTACTCCAAGGATGGGCAAAAGGAACTTCAGAATGTCCAATGCTTCTTCTTATTCATTTCATTTTCACAGTGGAATGGCAGAATACTCAGTGCTGATCATTTCACTGTGCAACCTGCTTTTCCTGTGGAGAAATGTACAACCCCACTCAGACTCTAAGACTTATCCTTGCATACTGATTGTGGATCAGACACAGAATGAGGCCCTTGTAGTCCAAATGTTTGTCTGAGCACAAACCCTAGAGAGTTTCCTTTGTTTTTTTTTTCTTATGTCTTTCTCTTTGAAGATGTATCAGAAAGTGTAAATATGCAAGTATAAGGAAGTCTCTTACTGTTTTCTCTAGTCAGCTGTGCCAAAGACTGCCCAGGTTACTTTGCTTCACTTCTGCACAAGTCAATGAAAGGAGCCGGGACTGATGAAGAGACCTTGACTCGGATCCTTGTGACCAGGGCTGAGGTAGGGTACCCTGCAACCTGTAACACCTTACATTTGCTCTGGAAGAAATAAAATGCAGAGGGTAAGGAGTGAGTCCTGGTAGCTCCCATGATCAGTTAACTCATTTCAGCCCAATTAACACCAATGGTCTCACTCCGCTTTTGTACTTGGGCAACTCTAATTTTGATATTGCACCTATTTCTGCTTTCAAAATAACTAAACCCTAAAAGCATCCAGGCAATTTCAAGTGGAGTCAATTGTACCTGGTTGAAGCCAGCCCATGGGGAGGTCTGGCCTTAATAGGATGTTAAAAGTTAATGCCTTGTTAAGTAATGTTAAAGCAGCAGTTCCCAAACTGAGAATTGCTTATAAACATATGTTGCCAATTCTCTCTGATTCCAGCTGGGAAAAACAGATGGGGAGAAGGGAAGAAAAAGAGCCAAAAGAGATAATTACTGTTTTAAAAAGCACAAAACTGCACAAGACATTTGAGATCTTAAACACGGCCTTTAAGTCTTCCTTCCTTGCAGGCTGTGTAGGTTGTAGTCACAGTGCTGTTTCAGTCTTGACACAGAGAAGTCACTCACAGGGACAAGGCAGATGTATTTCTCAATGATTGGCTGAATGAGAAATTAGCCTCCAGGGCAGTCTCTCTGTTGAGACATGATCCAATCACAATAACATTTAAAATCCTTGTGACAAAGATCATAACCGTGCTATGGGCACCACTTCACAGAAAAGCTTGAGTCGAGGTGTTTAATTCTACCCCCCTGTGGTTATCAGAAATTTAGTTTTGTGGGTGGAACAAAGCTCTCTTTTAGCTTTACAGCTCTTTCCCTGCTTCCACCATGGAGTGGCTTCAGGAGCTGGAAGCAAACTGTGTGTGTTTAGTACCAAAGCTCTGCCCAAACGATTCCACTGAGCACTGGACAGAGATGCTCTTGGCAACCCCAGCACGGCTCACCATTCTCACCCTCTGTATCCCCACATCATACCATCTGATGTGAGCTTACCTTAAACCCAAACATTAAGCTGAAAATTCTCCAAGGTTTTTACTCCTACTTGCTTCACTCCTCCTCCCACTGGATTGGGAGGACCTTGGATTGGGGTCCTGGTAAGAGCAGGGCATATTACTCAAATCACATCCCACTCTAATTTAAAGAGGCTCTTGGTGTCTCCTCAGAGTGATCTGCCAGCAATAAAAGAGAAGTTCCAGCAAATGTACAAGAAGTCGTTAGCTGAAGCTGTCCGGTCTGATACCTCTGGGGACTTCAGAAAGTTGCTGCTGGCTCTTTTGCACTGAAAAGCCAACAAGAACGAAGAGGCATGCTGAGCAGCCACCACTTGATAAGTTTTCAAAACAGCATCTGAAAAATGTGGCATTAGCACAAAGCAAAAAATCCAATTTATTTTCTTTCCAGCTGGGAAATATGTTGCCAAGTAATGTTGGACATGAGGTTTATGTTATGGCTATCTCGCCAAATGTCCTTAAGCAATAAAGCCAAGTTAAAAAAACTAAATCTAAATTGACCTCTTTGTGTTTGCATATGTGGAGGAATCTTTTGTCGTTGTTTCTTCTGGGGAGATTTTCTGTCTTGCTCTCATTCTAAAAATTATTCCTTTTCTTTCCCCAATTTGTTGGCTGTCATGTCATGCCGTTACAGACCTGCCAAGAGAAAATTGATACTCATTTCTTCTCAGCCCGTTATCACAGCTCTTTAAACAACCCGAGGGCTGTGAATTAATGATTTAAGGCAGGGCCTGATTAAAATACTGCTGTTTGCAGGAAAGGTCTAAGTGATTTCCCTGTCTGTGAGTTGCTCTTTTGATGCAGTCACCTCTTAAATTATTCCATGAAGCAGACGAGAACTTGTGGTGCTCATTGGCATCACCTCTTGGAATATGATTCAGAAGCACAATTGAGGGACAGATGTGGCTTTGTGACATGGGTCTGTCAGGCAGAGAAATGCTGTTCCCAAAGAGGCAGATATGGGTCTTAGGACAGCTGTGCAATCCATCCTCCATCCTTGGAGGTTTCCAAGACTGAAATGGAGAAAACCCAGAGCAATCTGGTTAGATCTCGTGCTTTGAGCAGTAAAGAATGACAGAGGTCCCTTCCTCCCCAGATTATCATAAAATTCTATAGAATCATAGAATGGTTTGGGTTGGAAGGGACCTTAAAACTCATCTAGTTCCAACCCCGCTGCCATAGGCAAGGTCACCTCCCACTGGACCAGTTTGCTCAGTGCCTTGTCTATCCTGGCCTTAAAGATGTCCAGAGAGGGGGCATCCAGAACCAAGGTGTAGATGAAAAATAAAATCACAGGGCGTGACCATTAAGAAGAAAGAGAAGAAAGTTCAGGTCAAGGAGATGAGCTTGTGAGCATTTCCCTGTATCTGGCCCCTTCTCCCTTTCGAGTGCATTGTGCTTCAAGGGGAAGCAACTTTCAGGCATAGATCTTCTGAGGTGTGATGTTATGGATCCAAGTTGAAGGAGGGAAGATTTAGGCTGGATGTTAGGGGGAAGTTCTTTACTAGGAGAGTGGTTAGGTCCTGGAACAGGCTGCCGAGGGAGGTTGTGGATGCCCCGTCCTTGGAGGGGTTCAAGGGCAGGTTGGACGGGGCCCTGGGCAACCTGATCTAGTAAATGTGTTTGTTAGGAGGCCCTGCTAGACAGGAGGGTTGGAGTTACACGATCCTTGAGGTCCCTTCCAACCCAGTTCTTTCTCTGATTCTGTGATTCTGTGATGTTTGATGGCATCTAATTCCCGCTGAAAATAGTATTTCTGAAGCACTGGACCCATTTCTCACAGCTTGTACCAGTATCACATCAACAGTACCTGGATGCCTAGTTGTGGTTTGTAAATATCAGGCAAAATAAATGGGAGGTGGGAAGGATGGGTGGCTTTTTTGAAGGATTATCTATATGTCACACAGATATAACAGGATGTTATATCTGAGGTCTGATCCTCCTTTGGCAACATTTCTAGCAACCTAAAAATACCAGAGGCAGATAATGAACTTGAAATGAACCATCTGATTCTGGATTTGTCTTTATCAAAGGCATTTTAATGTTCAGACCCCAAAAGAGTGGAGCAGGGCAGATCTGTGTATCTTCTTGTTGCTGTTGCCATGGGGCTGTTGTAACCAGAGACTATAGAAAGGATAGATGAATAAGCTACTTAGGTGTCCAGTGTTCCTGGTGATATTTTATCTTCCAGAGGTCATGCTGTACATTCAGTCCAAGATAAGCTGGCTGGTACCCACTCTCAAAGGATGTAGTTTGAAGAAAAAGCCAGAGGAAGTCTGAAATGCACAGGAAGGACCTGGCAGAGGATTTGTTTTAAAATATTCCAGCATTCCGAATATTCATCCCAAAGCTGTATGAGTGGCTTCTGCGAAACCTCTAGAAGCTCACCACACTTAAAACCTCCATTTAATGTGAAGTGCATAACTTTGGCAGCCAAGTTTATTTTTGCCTAAAGACTGTTTTCATTAACACTAGTAGGTCATTCTGACTAAAGAAGGAAGAGTACAGTTGCTTTCATCTTAATCTTTCACTCTTTAATGAGAGATTGTCCTGAAGCCATGCCAGAATCCCACACATCTTCACACCCACACATTCTGGGCCAAAGTCATTACTGAATTACATGCTATATCTCTCTATCTGTACACAATGCACATAGTGGTGGCCATGACACTTGTGAAGTTGCTCTGTATCTCCAGTGCTCTAAGAGTAAGACTTGTCCCTATAACTGTATAACAAAAGTTTAGGTTAGGGGTTCAAAATTCCATTTCAGGTTTCAAGACCACTATTTACAGATATAGTCTGCTATCTCAGTAACAAAATGACAACCAAAACCAGACTTGATCAAGTCCCAGACAAAGCCTTTGTTCAGAATTAAATATCATGCCAATGTGAAAGACAGCTGTGGTGGTAGGGCACTCAGGGAAATTATGTTTGCAGAGCAACTAAATAGAAAATGAGTAATACAATAGCTAGAGAGGAACAGGAGAGAAAGATTATAAAGGCATTTGGACTTAAAGAATATGAACAAGAGCAGATAACTGGCAACTAGTTACCACAGAAGGAAATTAGCAGACTCCTCTGGGAGCAAGAGGCACCATTCACAGCAAGGCAATTCCTTTCACATCAAAGGAAATTCCTATGGGACATATAGAAAAAAATCTTCACCAGGAGAGTGGTTCAGGATTGAGCAGAGAGGTTGTGAAACCTCCATCTTTTAAGGTTTAAAAATTCAGCTGGACTAGTCTTTGAGAAACTGAGGTGGGCCCTGCTGTGAGCAGGAGGTTGCGCTAGTAGATGAAGTGCCAGGGCCTCCTCAACCCAATCTTCCCATGACTCTAGGAGAACTGGGCAGCTGTGACCGGAGACCACAATTGGCATTGCCCTGTGGAATAATTACTGTATTTCTATTGCATGAAGTAACATTGTCACTTACAACTGTCCATCAATTCCCCATATTCACATCAGATTCTGTTTAATTTTCAATGTCTTCTCCACTGTTTGCTAGCTTGAGGAATTTCATTGCCTTCAGTGAACCTGAGATGTTAACCACGGAGCTAGAGGATAGGGTCAAAGGGCTCTTTTGCTAGTCCAGTGAAGCAAATATTAAATCCACACAGGGCTCTAGCTGAGAGTGAATAGAACTTGAGGAAGCTGATTCAATGAGGAGTATTGGGCGAGTCAAAAACTAGGTGCTGGGTGCAGGGCACAGGTGTGACCCAGACATCGCATTTGGAGTGAAAGTCTCCTGGTGTTGTTATCAGCTGGGTGAGATACAGACATACACCTCAAGTAGAATTGTCCTGATCTATACTATCTCTTCATCACAATTTGCTAGTATAGATACATATTTGCTCTTTCAATCAAAATATTCACTATATATGTTTATATGGATGTTGTAAACATGTGGTACATAGGCCTTATAATATCCTAACACATTATTCTTCCTTTTGGATCCCATCTTTCTCTGCCCACTGGCTTATAATAAGCAAAAAGGTGTCAGGTGCCCACCTCACTCTGGTCAGGGCTCACTGACCAAGCTCAACACTGCTGAGCCACGCCATGTCCCAGGATGCTGGCTGCTCTCCCAGCCTGGGCTGAAAGCTGCCACCCCAGCCAACCACCACTGCTGCTTGCAGCATCTTTCCATCTTCTACAACTGATAAATGATGATCCCTGTAATTGTCACTTTATACAATGAGGAATATTAATTCCAGGTTTTGTTCCCTCTCCCAGCTTTATAAAGACCATAATATGAAATATTTTTTCTTGTCCCCCTGTCTATTCAGACTGCAAATTTGGGGAAAGGGATGATCTCTGTCTCAGTAACTGTGAGATCTTGTATTTATCAAGGCAGCACATGTAACACTGGATAAGCCCAGTGAAGTTTCTGCTTCCAACAGTCTCTTTTCATTATCCATATTTGTTCATTTTCACCTGAATTGTAACAGGATAAGTGTATGAGTTTTAGAAGATATCTGACATCACCTCTTCTCTGCCCACCTGTCTGCAGGCTGATTAAATTACAGCTTTTTTCCACTCTGTTGCTCTAGTGCATGATAATAGACATCTCATCATCCCATCATATTAAAACATAAGAATAGCTGCTCTGGGTCAGGTCAAAGGTTCAGTCACCCTAATTCCAAAACTGAGCAATCCCAAACACGTAAGGATAAAGAGCAGAAAGAGTAGGGTGAGTATACAGCACTGCAGCTAAATCATCTTTCTTTGCTAGACATCTCCTTGTTTTGGAAACTGGCCATTGATGGAGTTCATACCACAGCACTTGCAGAGGGCCACTGTTTTTAGCAGCCTCAGTGGCTCCAGCATCCCTTGAGGACTATGGGGGATCTGCAGCATCACACCCGACAGTGAAGCAGCCCACTTTCCCACTAGCACAGATTTCTGTGCAACATCTCTTTCCCATGGTTAATGCAATATCCTGTCCACCCAAAAATAGACTGCTCAAGCCTGGTTTCATAGAATCATAGAGTGATTTGGGTTGGAAGGAACCTTAAAGATCATCAAGTTCCAACACCCCTGCCATGGGCAAGGACACCTCCCATTAAATCAGGTTGCTCAATGCCTCATCCAGCCTGGCTTTAAACACGTCCAGGGAGGGGGCATCCACAACCTCTCTGGGCAACCTGTTCCACTGTCTCACCACTCTCACAGTAAAGAACTTCTTTCTTACATCCAGCCTAAATAGTCAATAGCATGCCAATCTAGGAAGGCTGGCTCAAGAACTCATCCAGAAACGGACACTCTCAGACAAGTTTCACTGTCCCACAGAAGAAACAGCTCTTCCCTCTCACTGGATGTCAACCTAGATCAGTAGGAGCCATATAGGACATACTGTTCTAGGGTACACCATGAAAAATTATTTCTAAATAGTCCTAACTAAGCAATGCTGATGTACCCAGTTGGCTGTTGGAGATGTGTCTGAAATCATAATCTCTGGGAAAGAAAGAAAGAAGAGAGAGTCATAAAGCAGGCAGCAGGAGCTTCACTGCTTGGGAGCCTTGGCCCCAAGTTGGCAGGGACCTGTGTGTGGGGACTCAGCAGGGAGCAGCAGCCCCCCCGAGAGCAATAAGCTATTTAAACAGCACACGCTGTACCCTGAGTTAGCAGGAGTTTGCATAACCATGCAGAGCCCTCGAGCCGGAGATCTTCTAAATAAATGCCACATTTATCAGTATCGAAAGCAGAAGAACATCCCAGCAACCCTTCCCCGACCCCATAAATCAGTGTCATTAGTGAAGTCGGATAGCATCATTTGTTTCTTTAAGGGTTAAAAAAATAATCCACAGCCACTGCCAGGAAAAGGCAGAACTAAACAGGCAGCAAAGAGTAAGAGCCAGAACAGAGATACAAAGCTAAATCAATCATCAAAATGGGCCGCAACAAGAGCATATACACACAGAGCAAGAAAGAAAGTAAGAGGGCGTTTTGTTTGGGTAGCTAATGTTCTCTGGACGAGAAGAGAGAAATTCTCCTTTGGGTTTTTAATGCCACTCTAAATATTTATAGCAAGATCATGGCCAGCTGGTGAGGCAGCGACGGCTGGGAGCAGGGAGGGGAAGGCACATTTTCCCCATCGCCCCAACATCATCCTTCTGGTCATCAAGTTCCTCGAGGAGAGGGGAACGGCTGCACATGCCATGTTTACCTTCACAGTGACTCATCTGGAGGAGTCCAGTCCTGCAGCTCCTCCCATTCCCCTCCCTCACCTCACCTGGCCCTTCATGCACATGGTGTACACATACACACATTGACTGTGCAAAAATGCCACAGCCTCCAAAAAGCTATGCCATCCAGGCTCTATCCTGTCCTTGGCATAGATCTAGGTCTTCAGGGTATTGTCCAATCTTCAGGGATCTCACCATCTTGTTCTGCTGCATTGAAAATTCTCTGGGAAAGGCCACATACAGCCTGACCCATGATGTAAAGCTGTTGTTTACAGAAACAGACTGCCCCCATCCTTCCAGTCTTCTAGGCCATGGATGTGGGGGAACTTAGGAAGTACTGCAAACACCAGCACAGGGGCTGACCTGAGGGCACCATGGCTCCCAACAATTTTCACAGATACTAGATGCAGACATGACTCACTCATGAGCTTTGGCTTTGAAAATATAAGAAAGGGTTTTGCTTTAACCCTGTCTTTCCCTGTAGAAGTAATGCTTAGAAATTACATTTTGGATTCAAGTCTTTTACAAAACAGAAAGGAGTAATTTAATCTCAGAAAGAGCCATATCCAGTTACCCAGGTTTGGATAGCCTGTACCATTTTTCCTGAAACACACAGGGAATTACCACAGATTTGGGAAATACCACACTGGACCTGCTGAGGGCCAGCTGAGGTTCTGGAGGATCCTGTGCTGACATGAGATGCTCAACTGATCCCAGCTCTGGGGATGGATTTAAGCTTATTACTGCAGAATCCTGCATGACAGTGTTAAATAGGGACACCTACATGTTATTGAGGCAGCTGAGCACCTGTGGAGACCTATGAGGGTCTGGAGGACTGTTCATCTGCTCAAATTTAAGTGGTACTTACTGGTGACCTCAATAAATCAGCAGACCTGACTGGCTACAAAAGAAGCCTGGGCACCTTGGTCATGTGCAGGCATCTGGGACCGCGTAGAAGTGTCTACCCTGGGGAGGTAAGTGCTACTCTGGGACCTACAACACTGGAACCCCATGTTCCAGTTGGTGTACTCACTTCAGCATCCTGCTCCAATTCTCCTACCTGTAACAGTAAGCTTCCTAAAGCCACCTGCTTGAGAAGTGCTTTGCTAAGGGTTTCAGAGAGGTTCTTACACAAAAGACCACAACTTGGTATTTTCTATATTAAACATCATACGGCATCATAAACTGCTGCAAGACTGAATCACAGAATATCAGGGATTGGAAAGGACCTCAAGACAAAATCTAGTCCAATCACCCTGCCAAAGCAGAAACACCTAGACCAGGTCATACAGGAACACGTCCAGATGGGTTTGTAATGTCTCCAGAGAAGGAGACTCCACAGCCTCTCTGGGCAGCCTGTTCCAGTGTTCTGTCACCCTCACCATGAAAAAGTTTTTTCTCATGTTTCTGTGGAACTTCATCTCTGCTGGGTAGAGACAGCTGGGTAGCCCTGTCTCCCACCAGATAGTAATGGGCTGACGCCCCCCAGATCTCTCTGTAAGATGGAGACATAGAATCATAGAATCATAGAATCATAGAATCATAGAATCATAGAATCATAGAATAGTTTGGGTTGGAAGGGACCTTAAAGATCATCGAGTTCCAACCCCCCTGCCATAGGTCCCATCCCATGGTCCATCCCATCAGAATCCCTGGAAGCCCTTCTTCCACTTTTTTCTCCATGGAAGCAGGGTGACAGTGGATTACCTAGCACTGCAGACTGTTTACAGCCTTCTAGAGTTCCCAGGCACTTTAGGACAGGGTCCTGTCGCTGTTTCCAAACGGACGGCCAGGACTTTTATAAATGAACTTTCCTCTCCGTGTCTATTTATTATCTGTAAACATGTGCCAGAAAAACACCACTCGGGCATGCTCAGTAGTGGCCAGGTCATTGCAAAAGGCAACAGCGGCGTCACATGCGATAACGGCGAGAAGCCCGTGTGCGCCTATTCTTAGCGCTGGAATGTACACAATGCCCCTCCGCCTGGCCGCTCCTGCGCGCTGCTCCCCACAGCGGCAAAAGTGACTTCAGCACAAACACGTCCAGAAATCACCCTCCATGAATCACTTACCTACTGAAAGAAACATCCTGTGGGTTTATAGGTTTTTTTACCCAGGTTCTAGCTATGGAAAATCTCAGCAGAGAATAAACGGCAGAGAGTAAGTGCATGGCAGTGCAGGACAACAGAAGGTAAACGTTTCTACCTTACCGTTTCACTGCAGGTCGAGCAGTTAGCCAGGACAGTAGATACTCATCATTATTGTACTGCCTGGCACTTAATTTATTCATCGTGTGTCTGATTAACATTTAGAAAAAAAGGCACAGCTAAGCAGAGTTAATAAATAACTGTTTTAATGCAGATTCCCAGTCTCGAGGGTTTGTTTTGCCCTGCTGCAGAGTTCAGCTCTGCCAGATTTACATTCTTTGGGAGTGACTAACTCTAGGGGAAAAGAGGCGCAAGTTACTAAACTGCTAATACTTTTAAAACAGTGAATAAATGTCTCAGTGCATTTATTCAACATGATTAAGACAAACAAACCAATTGCTTCAGCCATCCAGCTTTCATCCCAAATCAGTGAGATAACTTCAGTGCTTTTGCTTTTTGCCAGGGATGCAGGCAGTGCTGACCTCAGAGTTGCAATCTATCTGATAACTTTATGAAAATTTTAAAGGGTCTTAGCGACCTTTTAGCTTCTTTATTACTTTCCCACTGTGCTTAACCCATGTTCCATTTTTATGCATAACAGTGAACGGATATTTAGAGCAACATCAAAGTCCTGATTTGTTTCCTTGGAGCTGGATATTTCAATAAAAGCTGCTAAGATTATTATTTTTCTGCCAAGCTCAGAATTCATCTCCCTCCTATTTTGCTATGGATTCCAGTGAGGAGTTTCTCTTCAAAGACCAGGACTTCTCCTCCGAACTGCTGAGGCAGCTGAATGCTCTGCGTCAGAGTAGGATGCTGACTGATGTTATCCTCTGCTCAGGGGGGTTCGAAATCCCCTGCCACAGAAACGTGCTGGCTTCCAGCAGTCCCTACTTCAAGGCGATGTTCTGTAATGACTTCAGAGAGAGTCACCAGACTAAAGTCAGCCTGAAGGGCATCGATGCTGAGATTTTGGATCAGATTATCCTTTACATTTACACAGGGGAGATTCTCATATCCATTGAGAATGTGTCATGCCTGTTGGAGACAGCCTCCATGCTGCAGTACACTAAGCTATTCGAGGCCTGCTCCACCTACCTCCAAGACAAGCTGACTCCTGACAACTGTCTAAGCATGATCAGACTGGCCAATATCTTGAACTGCCAAAACCTGAATAAGAAAGCCAAGGCTATGGCTTTGAAATGTTTTCCTGAGGTAGCCTCCTCTGAGGACCTGAAGGACCTTTGTCCCTTGGAGCTCATTGATTACCTTGGGGATGATGAGCTTTGCGGGGAGGAAGAGCAGGTCTTTGAGACACTAATGGTCTGGATTCGGCATGACCCCCAGGCAAGACAGCGCTACATCCAAGAGTTGTTCAAGAAAGTGCGGCTTCAGTATGTCCATCCAACTTTCTTCTTCCACTTCATCGCCAATGACTCCCTTGTTCAGTCCTCACCTACCTGCAGGAGCATCCTTGAGGCAGCCTGGAGACAAATGTTTTCCTTGTACAGCAACAACGCACCTGACATCAAGCCCATGCTGCATGTTCCTCGTAGGTACTCCAACCAAGAGTTCCTCATCATCATTGGTGGCAGAAAGGACAGCCAGCAGACAACAAGGGATGTCCTGCTCTATGATGACAAGACCAACCAATGGCTAAGCCTGGCCAAACTTCCCATGCGCCTGTACAAAGCCTCTGCAGTGAGCCTGCACAGCAATATTTACGTGCTCGGAGGGATGCCCGTTAGCAGTAAGAAAAACCTGGTCAGTGATAATATTTACATTTACTCCCTCAAACTCAATCAGTGGAGGTTGGCTGAGCACATGTTAGTTCCACGTTACTCCCACAGAAGCTTGGCATATAAAAATTATATTTTGTCATTTGGTGGCATTGGTGAAAACCAGGAAATCCTTAATTCTGTGGAAAGATATGACAGTATCTACAACACCTGTGAAAGCATGGCAAAGATGCCTGTTGCTGTTCTTCACCCTGCTGTTGCTGCCAAAGACCAGAGGATCTACCTCTTTGGGGGAGAAGACATTATGCAAAACCCTGTACGGCTGATCCAGGTAATGGTCAGTGCTGCTTAGTGCAGGCAGTTTCATCTAAGGCATTCAGCAGTTCATTATCCTCCTGAGGAAATTAAACCCCAAATAAACCTCAGTTTGGAGTTGCAGCAAGAGGCAGAAAAGGATGACATAGAGCTTCAGGGAAGTCTTGTCTTGCAAGAAGTATTGCAACTCTTTAATTTTCCCCACTGAGCATTTTTCAGGTGCAAGCCCTGAAGGACTTCTTTGGGTGTCACTCATCTCTGCTGCCAGTGGGCTGTGGGGCCAAGGTGGTGCTGTGGCAGGCAGTGACTCCTCTACAAGGCTTCCTGCCTGTAACCAGTCCCACTAAAGTTGGTGTTTTCCACTCAGAGGCTGAGCTGGGGTCTCAGCCGTGCAGCTGATCACTTGCTGCAAAAGCAAAGATTGACAATCATTAGAGCAATTATATTCTCACTCATCAAAGGGCCGGGACTTAAACTGACACTTATTTCATATAAACAGTTGTATTAAAAATGTGGCTCCTGCCACATGTTGCTGGCTCTTTGCCTGTTTTCAGTGATTACACTCTATTAGGAGGAAAAAATATATGAAATCCTTCCTTATCTGATTTGATGCTTTAGCAACATTGAAGTGTTACTTTGCCCATGAGTGTTTTTCACTGGTTTAGGATCGTTAGAGGCTAAGAAGGCAGCCAGTACATGAGCAATACTTCTTCACGGTGATAACACTACTTCATTATCAGAGGGAAGGAAATGAATTTATCAGTTAGTGGAGAGATGTCCTGGAGGTATTTTCTGTATTAGGTGGATGACATGACATTAAAATTTATGTCAACCAGATACAGATGACTGAATGTTCATCATCGGATAATAGCTCTTTTTTTCGCCTAATTTGATGACTTAGATGCCACTCTTAAGTGACATCAGTGAGTCCCTTTGTCAATTAAGAGTGAATATCAGCAACCTGCACAAATATAGCAGCTGGACAAACACAGTGGCTGCCAGCAGAGCTAGGTGAAGGTGAAGTCCGATTGCCCAAGAAATTGCTAAGGCTAAGACAAGTATACCCAGAATACACAGGAAAATGAAATGTAACAGCTTATACTTCAAGAGAGTATTCATTGTCCAGAAGTTAGTGATTTAGTGGTCATAAAAATATTTACAGCTGAGCAGCTTTTAAATCACAATTACACTCTGCCTTAGTGCATGTGCTAGCATCTCCTGAGCAGACAAGCAGACAAGAACTAGAATGCTTTCCAAGGGGACTTACTAGGAAAAAGAAGTGGTAAACTCTTCAATTTCCAGCAGTTTAAGCCAGAGGATTGTATTCATTAGGATAAAATAAAAACCATAAGTTCTCCCATAATTACAATTGCCAGTTAAAATGCAACATAAACAGCTGTGTGTATCTATTTATTTGTCAGGTTTACCATGTCTCCAGGAATACATGGTTTCGGATGGAGACCAGAGTGGTGAAGAATGTCTGTGCACCAGCTGTCCTGATTGGAGACCAGATTATCATCGTAGGTGGTAAGGGCTCTCTTTCACCTTCTCTCCCACCTCTCCCTGCCCAGCTCCTGCAGGATTTTGCAGCCTTCCTGCTTGGGGTGCTCCCTTGAAAAGAACGTGCAGCTCAGGAAGGGAGAGAGAAGTGTATCCAGTCTCCATACATGGGGCTTCATGGCTGTGAAAGCAGGAACAATTTCTCCAGGAGACACCTTTTTGCCCTAAGTAGCAGAGCCTGGGTGGGGGCAACTGCTTTGCATAAGAAGGGAGGAAGCCAAGTGCATGGGGGTCCTGCTCCTCCTCTGCTGACTCACAGCCTTGCCTTCCCTGACTGCTCTTCTTGGAAGGGTGGAGAATGGAGTTACCACAAGACCATGGATACCTTATTGTGATGAAGGGACTGCAGGACTATGAGGGACCAGTTCTGTGAGGGAGTAATTATGAAATGTCCTGAGAGGGGCACAAAACAGTAAGAGAGGAGAAACTTCTCAGTGTCTTTTTCAAGCCGAGGACCAGGCTCTGCCTGTGACATTTTGGTAGACCACATCTCCTTTTTTGTTTGCCACTCTACAGCCCTTCATGGAGCTCCCCCAATCACAAGCTGGCACAATGAAGCGTGTGTTAGATTATTTAAGAGAAGATGAGACAAAGGGAAGCTTTAGCAGAGCAGAGAGGACTGAGCACATCACTCAGGAGGTGGTGTCATCTCAGTGAGAGGCCACTGCAACCCTTTGAAGCGAGCGTAGGAGATTGCTGAGTGAAAAGGTCCAAGACTATCTGTCTCCTGTGTGACAGATAACCCTGACCTCAGACTACAGTGCTCAAAATACAGTATTTTCAACCTTCTTTTAAAATGCATTAATCTGAAGGGACTGAACTGACCCAACTGCTGCTGCTGAGCTTAAGTTCTCTATTTATTACTTTTATTTATCTAGCAAAAGCCACAGAAATTCATGTTAATTTTAAACAGCTTTCATTTTGCTTGAAAGTATAGAGATTCACTGCAGTCAGGTTTTATTTACCAGCTTCCATGCCAAAACATTGGCCACACACTCTCAGACTATCAGCAACAGTAAAACCCACAAAAATAACATTTTCTCTGGAAAATGGCTTTCATCACATTTCAGGTCCTCTGTGCATGACTGGTCACATCATAACAAAAGGCAGTGGGCTGGCCCAAACAAGACAGGCCTTGATTTTTGATAGGGAAAGTCACTTCAAGGCCTGCAAAACTTGGTCCAAAGTAGTCAGTTTGCCAAGAGCACTCTTGATTATCTACAGGGGTATATGGGGAAGCTGCTGCTGATTATGAAGCTTCCAGACCTCTACTGATGTAGGGGACTAGCCCTTCTCAGCAGATGTAAGGTTACATCATCCCTCAGTGGAAGAGCTGTCTATTGTGTAGCTGGGGACATGGTGGCCAGCACAGATGTGTCACCGAGGGTTTTGGGAGTGGAGCTAGCACCAGTGGCCCTGTTGTGTTAAGTACTCAGCTCCATTCAGTAGACAGCTATGATTCCAACCCAACAAGGTATTGTTGCTCCCTCCTCATGTGCCATTGATTTCTCTATTTCCAAGTGAAGGTCAAGGAGTCTGGCAAGTGAAAAAAAATACTTCAGGACTTTTGAAGGTGTATGTAGAGTGCCACAAGCACCAGCTGTGTTTGACATATTGTTTGCCTGATAGGATGGAGTTTCTTGTGCTCTTTGAGCCTTGCCTGACAAGGTGGTATGAGACAGGATAGGGACACACTGGAATGGCAAGCTGACAGATAGGCATTCTTGTGACACATCATCATTTTCAAGCTTGATATCTTAATTTCACCCAATTATATACCTTTATAATGAGTTTTATTTAAGTAGCAGGAAATTCATTATTATTCTTTCTGCTGGCCATAAACTCTAATTCCACCTCTGTCTTCATATTTAGGGTACACACGGAGAATAATCTCTTATGATACAAAGGGCAACAAGTTTGTTAAATGTGCAGACATGAAGGACAGACGAATGCATCATGGTGCCACAGTCATCAAGAACAAGCTGTATGTCACAGGAGGACGTTGTCTCACCACGGACAATGTCATTGAGGATTTGGATTCCTTGGACTGCTATGACCCAGAGACCAACATGTGGACACCAAAGGGAAAACTGCCACACAAACTCTTTGACCATGGATGCCTTACACTTCAGTGTGTCCCCTGTTCTAAACTTCTCTAAAATACTTTTGGTACTTTCCAGGACTTTTGGTGCTTTCTTTCCCAAATAGGTCCCATCTTGCTCTGCAGAGAACCCATGGGGAATCCCCACAGGGTCCTATAAACTCCTAACCTTGAAGGCATCAGTGGTGTTAGCCACTCCCCAAGTGCTCTGCCAAAAGGTCACAAGCTTTGTGCTTGTGCTGTATTCACCTGACCAGTTTTGCATGTGCTGCTCAGTCCGCCTCAGGGGCCTGACCCACAGACTAGGCAGAAAATAGGAAAAAGCACGAGGTGAGGTCCTGGTGTGGGATTTGGCCTGGTACAAGCTTTAAAGTGAAAAGTGAATAGGAATGCTGGTATTTACTGAGAAAATAAGATCTAGGAGACCTGGATTTGTGTTAGCATGCAAACTCAGCTGAGTGTCACTATCCCTTTGCTAGTGAGTGCTGACTATGTTTTCCATTACAAGTGGTGGGAGTGTTTGAAATAGGAAGACCCAAGCTCTAGTCTTCTAACCAGCCCAGCAGCAGCTGCCTGCATTAGCTATGGCAGTCATGAGAAACAAAGTGTTAATGTTCTAACATCAAATTGGAAATTGGAAATGGCTGATGCTTCAATCTGAACTCTCACTTTACAACAAGGAGGCAGTTTTGACTCCTCCTTCACAGTGCTGGGAAGATTTTTTTCTCCATTGGTCTGCTCTCCAAGGAGCAGAAGGGAGAACGGAACTGATGTTTTGCAGGGAGCTTGTTCCTCCTTTTGCATCTACAATATCAGTGGGGGTGGTTAGGAAGCCCTTTGGCTAATGGTTTTCCTGAAATCTAGAATAGCAGGGAGGACACATGTCAGAAAGAGGATGCAAAAGAGAAGAGGTATTTGGTATTTTTTTTTCTTTCTCCTCGGTCCAAACCACTGGAAAACAGCAATGAGAGGAAAGCAGTGACAGGAAACCAGCTTTCCAAGAAGAGCAAGCCTCAGTCTGCCACTTGGCAAAGTAGCTCTGGCTCCACCAATGCTTTTGTGGGGTTCTGCCACTAAGTGCATAGTTTTAAAGGGAGGGGATTAATCATCAGATACTGGACAGACTGCGAACTGATGCCGGGTCACCAGGCTTGGTAAGATTCCTGAGACAATAAGCTTTAAAGACAGGACTGAAGGTCCAGAGAAAGGATGGCAGAAACAATACCCTCTTGCCTCATATTTGAAAGAAAGTGTGAATTTTCCACAGATTTCCACTAAGATGCCCTTCCATAATTCTATGTTTGGGAGCAGACAGGCAACAGAAATAGTTAATGAAGTGGAGAGGAGGAAGAAGTGTGTCACAACTGCTGTTTTAATGGTGTAAAATAAACCATTTATTATTGTTTGTATGAGCTTTGTGTTCAGGAGTTCCCATTGTTCCCTCTGCACTGTTTTTGCCAGAGTACCAGCAGTTTTTGCCAGAGTTTCCTTCTAAGGATCTGAGTAAACCTGCAGAAAATGAGTGGGAACCCAAACTCATCTCCCAGCTCAGAAGCCTTTGGCTACATTCCTGCTCCATCTTTCAATCTTTATCATCTCCTCCCTGTGCAAAGCAGGGCTAAATCACACCACTTGCCAAATTGGACCAGAGCAGTGATTCATTCTGCTTCCACACAGGCCAGCTCCAACTCTCTGGAGAAAGAAGCCTTGTCATGGCCAATTATGGAAAGTCTACCCCAGGGAGATGTTTATTCCTAACACTGCAGTGCCTCCTTCCCAAACTCCTTCCTGTTGTAACCCCACTCAGCTCAGAAACTCCAGGAGACACCAGTTGCTGCCACACATTTTAGCTGACACAGATTCCTGCCAGGCTCGTGACTGTACCCAGGGTGGAGGAAAAAGGCTGACTGGAGGCCATAACCCTGTGTTTGCAAACCATTGCTACAGTCAGTGGTTTACACTTGGAAGGAGATTTTCATAATTCCCGTGTCATGTAACTAGTGATTTTCTCGGCGTTCATTCGTGGACCAAACAGTACCTTCCACAGCTGTAGCTGGGCAGGAAATGGGGAGAGCAAAGAAGTGCTGTGGCTGCAGCAGCAGCAGTGAGCTCGCATCCTTCCCCTGGCCCTTCAGAAACCTTTACATCACACCCAGGTCCTCGCAGATACCAAGGTCAGCTCTGCTGTAGCTTCAACCCTTCACAGCCTTCTCACTTGGTGCCCATAATTCAAGGAACTGGGGTTTGCTGGGCAGTAAAAGCAAAGCTTGGTTTCTGATTGACTTTTGTCTTTGTGGTCTCTTGGTTTTGATGAAAACTCTAACCAAAGTTGTTGAGGCCCTTTGCAAAAAGGGTTGAAACCACAGAATAGCACTGAGCCTTATTGAGGCAGAGGAGGGTTGTAAGAGTCACTCGGTCATGAGGAAGCAGCAGCACATGCATCTTCAAGGCAGGGGATACACAGCCAGAGAGAAGGGATACTGCCTTTCTAATCAAGTGCTGGCCACTACCTGGCCCACTTAGAGACATACCTAGTACCATCCTGAGTGGTTTTCAGTTGTCATACCAAAAGGGGCTATGGGTAAAAGTACTTCTGGCAAGGGTCCACCAGGGCATCCCTTTCTTCAGCATCAGAAGGGGACTTTCCTGCAAGGCTGCCACTACCCAGAACACTTTCTGAGTCATCACATGCTTTTCCAGAGGCCTCATCATCTTAGTGTTTGAGCATTGAACCTCTTGCTTAGATGGGGATATTTCGTGAGAGAGCAGCAAAGTACTTCACAAACATGTTCTTGGCTCCATGCATAGGTGAGATTTCATTGCTCTTTATTTAACAAGCATGGAAGCCCAGGAAGAGAGAGAGTTTAGAAATGGTTGTTGGTTTGGGGATCAGCTTTTGGAAGGACTGAACACTTACTGCTTCTTTTTCAAATTTGAGAGGGCTGTGAAAGCTAATCATCTCCAAGGTCTCGTTCTTGAGTCACAAAATCATGGAAAGGGCAGAACCTCATGGCTGAGAGCAGCCTGCTCCATAAGACAGTGAATTGCCCAGTCCCTCACAGCAGATTCTTAGCCAATACTTTGAAATTCTCCCATGAGAGACATTTTGCTCCCTCCATTAGTAAATCTTGAGTGTGTTATTAACCTTGTAGCTTTTAATGCCCTCTGTCCTAAGTCATCTTCATTGTACCTTCTGCTGTCCCCACAGAGATAAATCGATTACCCTTTTTGATATCTTTATATATGTATATCTTTGAAGTTTATTAGGGTGTTTTGAATTCTGTAGACTAAACAAACCCAGCCCTTTCAATCTTTCCTTATAAGTCATGTTTTCTAGATCTCTGATCATTTTTGTTGCTCTTCTCTGGACAATTTCCAGTTTGTCTGTATTTTTTTTTTTTTTTTATTTAAGAGTAGGGCAATGACTCAGCCTCAGGGTGCTGGGAAGGGCCATAAACTCCTTCCACATCTTACCTACAACACTCCAAACCTCTCAGACCAGAAAGACTTTCACTTTTTGCGGCAGCAGCAGATAACCAACTCAGGCAGGGCTGTGCTTGCGTTTAAGGAACACTTGCAAGTTTGGGCAAGGTCACATGGAAAGACTGCAGGAGATCCGGGATCTTCCAGGATTATGCCATAACTCCACCTTTGCTTTGGCTTGCCAGATCCTGAGCCAGATCCCACTGAAAACAATAAGTTTCTCCATGGGCTTCAGCAAGGGACTTTGGACTTGGGCCCTAATTATTGTGTTCTCAGCTGGTTTCCTCATAATTCTGTTAATGTTGACAACAAATATTTAATGTTTGAGTAATTTTTATGCTAGAGGAAAAGTTTCAGGCAAAAAAAAAGGAAGATAAGAGATTGCATTTTCTTTTCAACTATCCTCCACATCCCTCCCTGAAACCTCAGAGCTGGATCTTGCTGCACAGGCAGCCTGTGGTGGACGGCAGCTTTGCTTTGATCTCAGCAAAGAGCTTCATAGGTTAAGCCTGTGTTTTTTCACTCTGACCATTTATCAAACAATTCAATCCTTTCCAAGGGCAGCCCTTTGCTTGTGTAGTAATATGTTTATAATTATAATGCATTTCCTGCTTCTTTTTGATTAAACACACCTGAAAAAGTAGGAAAGATGTCAATGCATAAATAAACGGGCACTCCAAGTTCATCTCTTTGTCAGTCCTTTTTTCCAAATGCCAAGGAGTTCACTGTGAGGTGAATCCTCTAGTCAAGAAGGAAACAATTGGAGAGAGCATATATGAATAGCGTGCAGGGTAATTTATCCCTGGCATTGTTCCGTAGCCTGACCTGAGAGCCATTAATAATTGACAGTGGCAAAAACAATCCCTTTTTAAAACTATAAACATATACACTTTTTTTTCCAGCTGCTTGAGAGCTCCCACACCAAAGTTAAACAGTCATATTCTCCGTGGCACAGATGAGTATGAATTCCTTGCAGCAAGCTTACACCAGCAAAGGAGCTGAGACCTGCTAATTAGTGAACTGCTAATAATGTTTTTAGCAGCTATTTCTGATGAGTTTGCCTGGGATCCAAACAAAGAACAGTGCATATGTAGAAACTGGTGTCTCAGGCTCCCATTGCCACAAGAGTCAACCAGGCTCCTCAGGGTTTATGCTGGAGCTCTGAGAGATTGATCTGGCCTCTTCTGTTTATTGAAGTTTCCAAAATAGTAGCAGAGCAGTGAGGAGCTCAACTGCTCTGTCACTTGCAAGTCACCCGCCAGCTCCAGCTGCTGCTTGTCACTTCTCTCCCTGGGGCTCTTTGTTTGCCTGCATCTCTTTCATGTTGCAAGAACCCTTTCTGAGAAAAGCAAGGAGCAGCACATCTTGAACTGCCCCAGAGCCGTTAGGTGGGTGCCTCATGGTTGTTTTAAACATGAGACATCCCCACAGACATTGTAGACACATAGCTTCAGGCTGCGGAAGAGCCATGGGGTAAAATACTGCCAGAAGTGGGAAAAGGTGGGAGAATCTAGTCTACTTCATCACAGAATCATAGAATTCCCTTAGCTGGAAGGGAATTTTCAGATCATTCTGACAAGAACCATTACCAAACCATGTCTCTAAGCACTATGTCTTTCCATCTCTTCAAGACCTACAGGGATGGTGCCTCAGTCACATTCCTGGGCAGCTTAATAACCCTTTTGGTGTAAAAAGTTTTCCTAATCATCTGGAAGATCTCTATAAACCATCCTTCTACATCCAATCCTCCCATGTCTGTTCTGAAACAAACTCTGAAGTTTGTTTCTTGATCAGGATGTGTCTTCTGCTGAAGCAGGCATGTACCTCCACTCATTTCTAAAGCAGGCATGCTGTGACAAGGGCAAAGGCACCTCCCATTCCTCAGATACCCCAATGCCACAACTGTAGTGATGTCTCCTGAGTTTTGCCCTGGTCTTGGTACAACACCAAGGTTTCTCCCAGCTCTTACACAAATCATCTCAGCAGATTTGCTCTGCAGGTGCCCTGCACTCATATTTGGAGGTGGCAATGACTGCCCAGAGCACCAGAAAGTGACACCAAAGACTCTCAACTCCAAATTTTCCAGCATACTGAGATACTCCAAGTATGGGAAATCAGCCCAAACCAATCTGAGCTTAGAGCAGAGCCGTGATACCTCTCTGTGAACCTGGGTAGTGCAGGAGAATGTATCCAGCCCTGAGGAGCAGAAAGTAAACTGCATAGAGTGTGTGCAATGTGAAACTTAGCTACAAAGCTTCAGTGCTGGGAAAATGCAGTGTTTTGTCCAGATCAGCAGTGAGCTCTGGAATTAATGGGGTTGATTAAACCATTTTGATGTGCATGGTATGTGGAGATAAGAGTCCGATTCCCAAGGGCTTCCAGTGAAAATTAGATGTTAACCATGGCAGTACACGACATCCCCTGACAGGGGTGAAGAAGACTGCTTGAAGACAAGAGACAAGTATGAACCAAAGGGCCAGAAGAGGCAGCCCTTGGGAGACCACAACTTGTTGAATCTGTTTTGATCCTGAAATGATGTTGACCCTGGCACCAGGCAGAAAGAAAGCCAGGGAACTATGCCTGCTTTATGTTGTTATGACACATATACTTCCCTGAAAGTGAAGTTAAAGAGTACCAGAGGTTCAAACATTGTTCTGTTTATCTGTTCCCTGGGTAGAGCTCTTAGTCTTAGAGACAGACTGAGCACTGCAGAATATGGCCCCTGGCAAGAAAACTTTGCCTCTGGCATGCGGACCGTTAGCAAATATGACCTGGGAAGCTAGCCCAGGGTGTGAGAGCCTGCTGCCACCACGAAGGATAGCATCTTGGAGACACGGAAAGAGATGAGCTGCTGGAGGGGACACCCCTGCCAACCACTGAGGCTGACATATAGGAAGCCAATGTCAGAGGATGGTTGCTTCTAAAGGTGCTGACCCAGGGTTCATCCTGTGCAAAAAGCTGCAGTGTCAATGGTGCCTCTATATCGTTCAGTCATTGCTTCAGCCCTGGGTTTCCTTTGCAGTGGAGCTTGCATCCGAGTTAGCCATTCCCAAATTCACCCTACCTAATGGCATGAACCAACCCATGCTTGTGCAAGCAATGCACACAGAGCCATGGAAACCTGAGGAGAAGTCTCCCAGCAGCTTAACTGTATGCTACTTCAAGGCTTGACCAAAGAGGAGAGCAGATAGTTCCTATGGATGTTTTTTAAGATGCTATGATATTTAGTGGATACTTTAGACCTTTTAAAAAGAAGGCAGTATTTGGGCTTTGGAGGTGCTGGCTGAAGCCCTGAAGGCTTCTGGCTGAACGATCCTGTTTAGAGCCTGTAAGAGTTGTCTTTCTGCTCATCATATATTGAAACAAATGTCAGAAAATAGACTCTGTTCCTTCTCCAGGCATAGAGGGTTCTGGAAACTTTCTCAAGAGAAAAACAAAGTGAAAGAAGTGGTGCCTGCAGCCTGAAATACAAATGGCAGGGAAGCCAAAAGCACATTCATCCTTCCAAGCTTGAGCTCATGTTTTTAGTGGCATGAAATGTGACATGTGCAGTCAATCAGAGATTTCAAGACAAATGTCGATGATGTCAGTATAAAATACACTGGTCCTTACCCCAAAGAGCTTATGAGAGAAACAGGACATAGCCGATCCTCAGAGCATCATCAGTTGGAGTTTCAAAGCATCCAACTCATTTGTTAGGCAACAGCTCTTTATGCCACAACATGAATAACTGAAGTACACCTCAAAAAAACCAATCAAGTCCTCCCTTTAGCTCCCTGCCCCATTCTACAAATTAGCATACAAATAAGATCAAGTAAGTGCCAAGGCCCAGGGCTTCCTGGAAAATCAGGCAATACCTGAAAGGTGGACATTAACTGTCCCATACCTCTTCTTTCTCCATGTGACCCATAGCCAAAGGGACATCATTACCATAGGAGTAGATTTTTTTTCCATGGTTTTCAATATCTGTATTTTTCCCTTCCCTGTGAAAGGCAGCAGAAGGTTTGGGAAAACTCTAGGAATGGGTACACAACTGGGAAAGTGGAATCCTTCTGATTTTAAAAGCAAATGCTTTGTAATGTGAGGAGAGCACAAGCAGACAGCTCAGGGCTCTCTGATTTCCAGGAACAAACTATAAAAACCATTTAGATTGACTGAAAATACTTTGGTATTTCCTTTCATATTTCCAAAGCAATTTCAAAGATAAAGTGATAGGTAGTGCAGTTCAACTTTCCTAGGACAGTCACCAGGGAAGGGAAATGCAGATGGGGAAATTATTACATAGATCACTTGGGTTTTGCCTTTATCCTATTTCTTTGATTCTACAATACATTTTTGTTCTGCTGGTCTGTGGTTGGACTAATACAAATGCATTGAGTTTCCTGGAAACTCAACATTCTGCTTTGTGGCTGCAGGATGTTGGTGAGCTCAGCTTGATCAGGAGAAAATCCCTTGCCCAGGTTTTAGTAGAAATCTGCAGATGCACTGCTAGCAGAATGGTGGAACTGCCAGGCTCAGTGGGATATAGCACTTGCAAACAGCATGAGTCATTTGCCCTGGAGCTGAAGGAACAGAGATCTAGATCAAATTGGTGAATCAGCAGCATCTGACACAGTTTAAGAGGTTAAGCCTATTTATAGACAAATGAGGGTAATTTTCATAGCTGAAGAGATTAGATTTTTTAAAAAATAAATTTATAATAAACTCTAGGGAGGAGAATGCTAAGATCTGTACTCAGTTAACTCCTCAAAGATGGAAAGAAATTTGTCCAAGACAAGGATGGAGTCAAAGTGGCCAGAAACTCAAGAGTTATCAAGCATTATCCTCACTGCTTTGCTTTTTATCCACTTACAGGATTAAGTTATGCTCTCAAGACAGTAAAAACATCCCTGTGGAGCCAAAACTTGATCTCTGCCTGTCACATGGGTGGGACTCCCCTGGAACCCTCATGAGCGTATTTGATGGGGGAAGCTGGGAGGGACAAATCAGATGTGCACCCCTTCTTTAAAGAGACTTTCTGTTCATTATTTCTTGCATTACATCATACTTTAGTCTCAGTTATCACTAATGGTAGATATAAGAGCTAGTTTACCAACATTTATATGCAGCAGATTTACATGGCATCATCAGTAAAGTGAGAAAGGATGGGACTTGTGGAGTGATTGTGGGTTAAAACACACACCATTTATTTTTATGCTTCTGTTGCCACAACATTAGAATGAAGATGATACCAATCCAACATGGTCATTGCAAATGAATCCACTAAAACCTGAAAAAGACTGTCTTTGTGAATTGCCCAAGGTGAAATTCTACAATCCCACTGCACCTACTTGTTATATAGGAAGCAGTCACACCTATAGAAATATGCAACTATGTGAATACAAGGATGATCCTAAATTAACTGGCAATCAGTTGGATAAGTGCAGAGACTTATAAAATTAATATGTGATTTTGACTGAGACAACTCACGCACACATGTGAAAGAAAAGAAACCTGAATGCTCCTTAAAAGACCACCATTGTTAAGAAAAACCTTTTATAAGTAGGGCTGAAGTCAGCCCATATCTCCTTTACCTGCATGGGGGTTTTTTGTACACTGCTTTCCATAGAAAACAAGGATGGATTGAATATGGAGCTAGAGATCACTGGGAGAACAGGCCTTGTGAAAAGAACTCAAAGACTTGCAGGGTTTTGCAGGTGGATCATGACCATGGACTAGTAGTGCTTTTAACTTAAACAAGAGCTCTTCTGCTTGGTGGTAATGTGCCATATGAGCTCAAAGATTTGAGTTAATCTCAAACTTTTTTCAAATTCAGAGTAGTAGTGTATGGAGCACTCCATGCATTCATTTATTTCCAAGTCCACAACTTCAGATCATGCCTAAACATGGCATATAACATGCATTTCCACATCCAAGGTATGTAGGACCAGGTCCTTGCTTGTTCCCTTGGAAAAAGTGTATTTTTCAGTTCTTTCTATATTTTTGCACCAGTCTTTCTAAGATGCCTTCTTATAAATTCCTCTCAGCATCTGTTTTATTTTAAAAGGATAAAAATGCATCAGTCTCACGCATTCTTGCTGCATTCAAGGTTCTCCAATTATATTATTTATATGAATCTATTCCTCCTTTTCCTTAAGTTTTTTTTTCAGTAGTTTAAATTTCATATACCCAGTGGCTATGACGGAGACCTGCAGGGTGTGTTATTTTTAAAAGCTATTTTATTTTGTCTGTTCTGTGATGAAAACTGCCTGCAAATGTAGGATTGCAAGGATGTTTGGGCAACTGCCATCACTATTAACTTTAAGCTGATCCTAGGAACTGGCAGTACTTGACTATCCGGTTCCCAAGTAGCATTTGTGAACTGCAGGAGTCCTTCAACCTTGCCTCCCAAGCATAGCTCCTCAGGTCTCTGCACTCACCAGCTGCCTTGGTGGGCTCAGATCATCCTGAATTCTTAAAGCTAACATGAGGTGTCTCCATTGTTTGGTCTCTGTCTGCCTGTCTTGGCGCTGAAGGGGATACAGTGTGGAGATGCTCAAATTGGCAAGTTGGGAGACTCAGCAGCATGTGCTCCATCTGCTCCAAGTCAAAATTCTCTAATTTTTCCCCTGAATTTTCATCTGACAGTAGGTGGGTCAGATTCTTTGAAGCAGCCTCAGAGTGCTGGTTAAGTCACCCAGGACTGGTGCTGGGACACCTTGGTGCTCCACTGCTTCTCACACCTTCCCAAAAGGGAGGAAAGCAAACTAATTAACTGCTTTTGAAAATCCTGCCTCAATCTGTTATTAGATCCTCTTGATAACAGGACTGCCTGGAGCAAGCATAACTTTCCTTATTTTCTCTAATTCAAACTCAAGCAAACTTGTGCTGACCTCTTCATTTTGGCCATTTGATTTCACTGGGAAATGGGCTGCACAATGAACTTTAACCTCAAACTTTGTATATTTTCTCAAATGTTCTTTTATCTCTACTAGAAAACACTAATATTTTAAGCTAATGTTTCTCTTCAGAGGGTTACACACAGTTCAGCATGCATCTTGCATCCAAAGATTTCTCCAGGTCTCTAGTGTTAAGTTTTTCTAAACATGTCAGGTATTTACTTGCTGTTGCTGAAGAGAGCAAGTGGAGCCATTCTAGCTGACATCTAAAATAATGAAAGGAAAACCGTATGTAAGCCATACTTTCTGGAAATAAACTGACCCCTCTACATTTACAGGGTCAGGGGAGTTCAAGTGTCCCCATATGTCCCCATGTGACTGCCCAAGTTTCCACACAAGTGATGCAGATGTAGTTACAGGAGTTGAAATCAGGATGGGGGAGATGAGGAGACGAGGGAACCCTGCTAGATTTAGGGCAACAGGTGGTTCCTCCACAGCACCCATAAGGGACCACGCTGAGACCAACCTCTGCCAAGGAACCAGCGTGGCACAGGGAGGAGAAGTGTCTGCAGAAATGGGGCACCATGGAAATACACAGAGGAACTGGCACCCGCAGCATCAGCCCTTTCCTAGGATTGGTCCTGCAAGAAGCTTTCAAGAAACCCGATCCTGTGATAAAGTGCTGTACCTTAGGACTTAGCAAACACAGGGTTTAGGCACCTGCTGTCCCAGACTGCATGTAACTATCAACAAATCACTTGGCCACGATGTACAGATCCCACCAAGTGCTTAAATACCTTCATAGATATGGGTGCTGGTGTCTCAGTTCTCCCTTTTCCTTTCCGTGCTGAGGAGAAAATAGCATTTCCATACGTCACATGTTGGAGAAAGCACACACATTCTGCCATGCCAAATGCTATTTGAAATTAGGTCCTTATTTTAGGGCCCTGCACAACTCAGAAGAAATCATGCCCTGTTTCCAGCTCAGTATGGGAACCTTGTGTGACCCTTCAGATTTCTAGCTGGCAGAAGACAGGTCACACAGAGGCAATGATAGAAATCCAAGCAGAGCACTGCGATCCAGAGAAGATTATCAAGCTCCAGGCAGCTACAGGGGTGAACTCATTACAGGTCAAGAAGAAAACAATTAGCACAAGGTTTGAAGCACAGCCTTTCGAAAAGTTCAGAAAGACTTCCCATAGATATTTCAATGTCTTATGTGCACACTGAGCTGGGTTCTCCATCATCCTGCTCCTCATGTAGGCGCTGGTACATTAAGTGCATGCGAAATACCATCTACCTTTAAGTCACAGTTCACCTCCAATTCATGCTTTTAAGCCTGTCCAAGAGAAGGAAGAGCTGTATTTCACATGCTAAGCCACCAGGATTACATTGCTGCTACACAGCTGGGTTTTTCAGAAGTTTTAGTCAGATACAGCCAGACCCTTCCTGGTCCTACTGACCTTTCCCCAGCGATGACTAACACCAGGCCTGCCTGTACGAGCAGAGAGCAAACAGGTCCAGAGTGGCAGTTCCTTGGCAGGAACTTAGTTTATCTTTCAGTGAAACATTCAATAACGCTGGATGGCACTTATTGGAATAGATTTTCCAGCAAGTGGCATGCCAAAGCCTTGATGAAATCAGGCCTTCTGTCTGATGTCAATCACCTACCCTTTGCCGGTTCTAAAGTGCTATCCATAATGGAAAAGAAAGACTCAGGGGAGAACTTTCAGCCCAGAAGCCCCCAATTAAACATGGCCTAGCAATACACTGTAGTAAAATGAGGTCATCAGCTTTCAGCCTGTTCCTCTGCACTTTGTGTTAAACAATAGACTCACCAAACTACTCAATATGCTTCCTGTCTCTTTTTGTGTAGAATCTTTCAGGGACACTGGCACTGGAATATGTGAACAGGCATGGGTACCTACTGAAGTGATGCAATTAAGTGGAAGAGCACCCATCACCTTATTTTACAGACATTCTACAGTCTTCACAATAGATTGATAAACAGCTGATTACTAACATCTGTACTTTTCAGACTGCAGGCAAAGCTATTTCTCAGCTCATGGCCTGAGCCTATCCTTGCTGAGTATGAAAAAAACAGACATTGTTCTCACCCTAGATTAGGTTACAGTTTTGGTGCTTGTTGTTCCATGGTGCCAGTAGGAAGTATGCTCTCTGACATCTGCACTCAGGCCATTTGCACCAGTCCCCGATGGCTGCAGAACTGCAAGTTCTGCTTGTGGGTGGTGTCTTTGCCTCCTGGTCTTTTGTTTTCGACATGCAGCTGCAGAGGAGAGGAACATGGCATCATCACTGCTATGAAAGGTCTTTTCATCCTCTGTGGTTTCCGGGTTAGAGCTTTGTTGGCTGAGGATTCCTCCCCCAGGGTGGAGGAGTAATGGAAATGCAGCCTAAAACAGGATCAGGAGGAAGATGTGAAAATGAGCACAAATGTACGGCATATGAGTCAGTGCCACAAGGAATCTCTATCCCATAAAGTCAAGATCACACCTCCTCTTGGCATAGCAAGAGCTGTTCCCACACAAGGAGAAGGCATTGTTTGGTGGTCAGCATATTAAAAAGGATTTCTGTCCTGACTGAAAGTTTAATAGTGGGAAAATGTTTTCAGGTCAGCAACATTGCAGCTTCAGAGAAGGGTAGGAAAAGCAAGCAGGACAGGCTGCATTCATTATCTGCTGTAAGATAATATGGACTGGATGCTGAAGCCAAATTTCCCACACGTATAATCAGCAAAGCCTCTCTGATGTAAAACTGATGATGAACTGATAAACCCCAGTCTCTCATGAGGGGTCTCTCATGGGGTATTATGTTTTTAAATTTTTATTAACAGCTTCATCTCAGACTCTTGAGAGGAATTAAGCTGCAGCTTTGGCACAAAGAGTGGACAACACAGGCTGATAAATACAAAAAACAACAGCTTCACTGTCAAGTATGTCCAGTCTCCCAGGCCCTAAAAAGGCAGCCTAGGGCTGCCAGTGGCTGGAACTCGAAACTCAGACCATGGGTTCTCCAAGGCAGACACCAGGTCCATCAAAGCAGGAAAAAATAGGGACTCAACAGAGAAAGTGCCTGTCAGGCAAGGCACAGTCAAGTCCAAAGAGCAGGACAAGGTTTGAGGACACACCATGCTTAAGATTAACCCACTACTTCTCCAGTCAGGCCAGACTGACAGCCAAAGAGCAGCAGCATGCCATAGCACCAGTTCACTCATCAGGTGGTAGATGGAGCAATGCACCAGCTATGCAGTCCACATTGTGCTGGACCTCCCTGCAGGATGCCTCAAAGCCCAGGGAGGTACATCACATTCTTCCGCCATGAGTGTAGCTCCTTTGGCCTCACCCAGCTGCCTTCCACGTCCACACAGGGTGTTGCAGTGCCAGCCCTGCCACCAGTAGCTCTCCTGGGGAATACAGGAGCTTTTCCAGGAAAGAAGGTTCTCACAGAGGTGATGGACCACAGGCGTCATTCTCCCACCAAAGTGGGCAGATGGCTTTAGGGGCAATCACCTCCAAGGAAGTGCAAGATTCCACTGGTCATACTCAAGTGTCCTATTAGTCTGAGAGACATCTCAAGGACCCCAGGACAGATGAGGTCCAGGACTTGGCCCAGGAGGGCACCCTGGGGTCATATCTTTGCCCTTGGCACCCATTTCCCAACTGGCTTCTCAGAGGTGTCATGCTTATATGAACCTGCACAAGCAGGTCCCCTGAATCAGTAGGACATTGGTCAATTTCAGGCCCTAAGCCATAGTGGATGGACTTCTCCTATTTTGGGGAGGCACAGTATACATGCATCATAAAACTCTCCATAATTTCTTGCAGTAGCTGATATCTGCTGCCTTCAGTTTATAAATGCTAAATGCTGCTGGCATCCGAGTTTCACAAGTAAAAGTTGTATTTTCAAGGACATGCACATCTCACTCTCTTCCACGAATTTGCATGGCTGGAGCCTGGAGAAACTGCTGACAAGGCATGAGCAGGGGCAGGACACTGGTCATTCTCTGGAATCCATCCTGCCTTATTTGAAAACAGACCTTGTTTCAAATAGACAGCGCTGAGTAGAAGATGCCATTTGTCACTCTTGGGAGCAGACTTTCACTGGAGAGGCCTCACTTATTTACAATAAATTGCCTCATAATGTGCAGGTGATTTATACCATTCTTCAGCTATAAACTGTATTTACATCTACTCTATGGTCTCTTTACATTGTAAAGTGTAGCAATGTAGCTGTGTAGTAAGTGATAGTGATAACTTGTCTACAAAAAGAAATCCATCAGAATAACAGTGTGCATGAAAAAGAGTCTTTTTCATCTTGGAAAAATATTGACTGGTTTTCTTGTGAGAAAAAAACCAAGATTCACATCACAGATTTGATCAGCAGGTGTTGTTTCCTTGATCTGAACACTGCAGATACATGCTGTTTCTTCATCTGAAATGGGGTCAGGAATTATGAATCTCTTCTGTAACTAACATTAAACTAACATTATTTTCTTGAAAAATCCCAAGCAAAGACTAGAAAGCCCCCACAAGAAGCCATGTAAATTGTGAATGAGGATAAATTTGTCCTGTTTGCTTTCTTGATTTGCTTTTTAAGCATACAGAGAATATAGCTCTTCCTATTATAAGCTTTTTTCCAAGGATGATTTTACTTGCAGTAAAAAAACAAGCATTGTGAAATCAACTGTTAAATTTAGATCTTCAGGCTGTTTTCATCAGAACAAAAACAAGGGGATTTGTAGCTGTCAGCTTCCCTAAGACTGATTCATACAGAAAGAGTAAATCCTGAGCTCAATTACCTTAAGGTGGTTTCCAGTGATGCTGGAGCCGCAGGAACAAAATCAAGGTCTTTTTGGACCTTAGGATGAGGGATCTTATGTGCTTTTTGGGCAACAACCAGATCAAGAGAGGTAGTTGGAAGAGAGAGCCATTTTAGTGGTTTCTTGCTGCTAGCTTCCTGCTGAAACTTTTGAAAGAAGAAAACAACATTTCTGCTTTCTCATTTTTCTTTCTATTTTAGGATATTCCTTTGTCTACAGTTGGAGCTTTCTAGCTTTGAGAGCCAACTTCTACCATTAGATCCACTGGGCATTTTATCTGGGTGGAGAAGAAGAAATAGTTGGCTGAAACTAGTGATGGAGGACCAGCAAGATTCCTCTGTGCTCCAGATACTGGTCTCAGTGGATCCATGCTGCTTGTTTGCTGGGGACAACGTTGTATTTTGTTTGAAAGGGGACCATTCTAGAACTACTTGCACCACTAAAACACATGCCATGATTGCCTGTAGTAGGAGCTAAATGCTGCCATGCACTGTATTGTTTAATATATGAAATTACAGCAAACTACCTTATTATTATGGATACAGCATTTTCATACAACATGCCTCAGAGATGGGCACTGTACATAACACAATGCTTCTGAACTTCACAGATGCTTCTGAGAAGAGATGTCCATCTCGTTCACTGGTAAAAGCAATGTCTTTTATCGTTTCTCAGCTGAGGAAATCAACCAGTTGCTGTATGAGCTCCTGCTTCCAGAACTGCACTTTAGTCTTCAAATTTAGTCCAACTAAATTCTGAGCCAAAACTCTGCTATCTGCCAACTGGAGTTTTTATCCTCCTTTGTCAGTCCACCAAAGCAGATCAATGATCTGACTGATACTGTGTCAGTTTAATGGCAGGAATTGTGTTGAACCACTTAAAGCTTTTATGTGCAGGCTTGCTTTTATGTTGTTTTGAATGTCCTTTGCCATCAGGTTAGTTTGTCCCAGCCCTGACCCTGTATATCATCTTTGGGCTGCTTTTTCTAGGGGGAAAAAACCCCAGCTTGCTCCCAGACTGACAAACTGATGGCCTGTATAGTATAAAGTAAATTAAAACGACACATGTAATTGGTCAGAAAATTAGATTCACATGCAAAGAGGCACAACTCCAGTGCCACCTATTTTTTATATCCCCATTAAACATTAGGGGAACCTGTGGTTAATGCACTTTATGCTGACAACTGTATGAGCCATTTCACTGGTTAAGACCAAAACCCCTAGGGTGGCAGTATAATCTGTCCACCCAGAGAAGGACAATGGTATGTTGTGAGAGTCATTAGTTCTGGTGCACCATAGAAAAACTTCTGTGGCTGAGAAGGACAGCCATGCCTCCTGGGACACACTGAGATACTATCACCACAGCACCAAACCCTTAACTTTTCAAAACTCTGCATTTCCTTGGAAAGCAGGCACTTAATGAAATATGTCACCAAATTAAATTTAAGGGTTTCGTGCTTGAAATACTGCAGCCAGACATCTTGCCTGCTGAAGGAGGATTCTCTTTTCCCTTTTTCCTATCTTATGTTAATGAGGCAAATAACCAAATATTTAGGCATATTGTATAGACAGTCAGGACAAGATCAGGCTACAGCTGGGGGAAAGAGATGGAGGAAAGATTTGGGAGGCAATGTCCTCTTCTGCCCTTTGTGTTATCCATGCTGGGGGAGCCGGGGGATATTTTTGGAATATTACTTTAAATAGCATGGAGGGGCTATTGAGTTTCATTTCATCTGTTGGTTCTGGTCTGTGGTGCCAATCAAGCTGTAATTGTAAATTATAGAATGGATTCCTATATGGCAGCAAGCAAAAGAAGAGACAATGCCCTTCTTTGCAGCTGGGGCATACCTGTGGTGATTTGAGTTTTCCCCCCTAAGCCCATGTTACTGCAATTACTGTCTGCCTCCGACTTACTTATTTGAAGCCTATTATGTCAGCTTAGTGAGATCAGTGCAGTAATGCTCTGCTCATTGTATTCAGCCCCTGGCAGGACAGAAAATGGGTTCCTCTAGAAAGAGAGAACTGGTTTTTCTGACAGTGACACAAATTCATGGCATAGTTCACCTCATCTAAATCACAGAATCACAGAATATCAGGGATTGGAAGGGACCTCAAGGTGTCCAGGCAGGCTTTGAATGTCTCCAGAGAAGGAGACTCCACAACCTCTCTGGACTGCCTGTTCCAGTGTTCTGTCACTCTCACCATGAAAAGGTTTTTCTTATATTTATGTGTTCTAGTTTGCACCCGTTGCTCCTTGTCCTATCATCAAGTCTGTACCCAAGGTCCCCTCAGGAAGATCCATCCAAACTCCATGCACCCCACTGAAGGAAGATCAACAGGGAACACAACTGATATCTCCTCCACTTCCCTCCTCTCTGGAAACTGCATCCGTGTTTTGCATTTTGTCTCTCCTTTACAGCCCACAGATCTTTCAGCCATTCTGTTTTTACACCAGCTTCTGATGCTAAAACAGCTGATGATCATACAGGTCAGACCATATAGGCAAGATGGCCTAAAGATACACCATGTATCACCATTCATATCCAGATAAGGCTGGGTGTTGGGATGGGGAATGGCTTTGAAGATTCATCAAGATACGGAGTGTTATCCCCAGCTGACTTTTCTTGAGAAATACATTTGGATGTAATGTAGCACAAGTCTCAGTACCGTGGAAGGGTGAAAAAGGGATAAACTGTTCTCATGGTATCAGCAATTCTCATAAGCTCTCAGCTGCAGGGAAACCACACCACAAGATAAGGTGGCTTTCAACTGCGGTGACATGAACACTTCGGGGTGGATCTTGGACCTGAGGATTTTAAGCTGAATTTGCCTTCCCTTTCTTCAGCTTAAGCTGTCCATTCAAGAGACATCAAGAAGGACTGTTCCAGAAACATTGTGAAATTAGCTTTATGGGGAAACTAATGAATATACATTATGGCTTGTAGGGCTGTATATTGTCTATGCTGCTACAATGATCTGATTTAACTGGAAGAGTTAAGACTCCAGTACAATGACAAAGGCAGATTCTGCACAGCCTGAACAATAACAGCTTTGTAGAAGGTAAGCTACAGGGACTGGGAACAGGAGGGAAAGACTGAATTCAGGCAATTTAAGGTAGCTGTCCTAGTATGTATCTTTGCATTCCAAATGTCTCAGAGAATTAAAATTCAGCTGTTTATTCAGCTATCACCTGTTCAAGGTTTCCTAATTCTCCTATGCTACACATACTCCCTTAGATGATATGTATTTTCCACAGACACGTGATGAGACCTTCATTAGGCTCCATGTATCCTTCCCGTAAGGGTTATCAGATACACAGATATACACAACATATCCTCTTCCAAAAAAGCTTTCCAAGCTTTTTTTCCATTAAACTAACTCCCACTGTATTATCTAGAACTAATTTTGCTTCAGCATTTGTTGGACATTCAGCATAAAGATGAATGCTGAAAGCTCTTACACAAGCTTTGTGCTCAATGGAATAGCTCACTAAACTTGGACCCAGAAGCATTTTCCTTCCTGGTGCTCCAGCTGGTGTACTTACAGTGGTCACTCTTTAAAAGTCAGCATGCTCTGCACAGTGCTCAGCACCCTCCAATAAATAGCACATATCTGCTGTTCTTGGACACCAGCTCTGCTGCCAGACAATGGGGCTGATCAGCTGACAAGGGCTACTGATCAGCAAAAAGCCTCATTCAAACCACCAGGGTGTTTCAAGCTAGAGTATTCCTCAGGGACACAGATTTCAACCTTAAGAATAAAACCTGCCCCACACTAATATCAGAGGGAAAGTTGCCAACAGCAGCTGCAGGGGCTAAATGAATCGCTCTGGCAGCAGAAGAGGAGACTATTTTGCCCTGCCAGATTGATACAGCTACTGTGTCTCACTCAGCTTGGGAAAATCCCTGGTGAGGTAAGAGTAGAAGAACCTTAATATTAAATGAAAACTTAGGAGGACTCAGGTATTTTTTTAAGCAGTAAGAGTGAGAAATCACATAAAAGAATATAGCTCTCTGAAAAAAAATTATAAAGCAACTCCTGCTTCTGGGCACCTGCAACCTCAAGAACAGACTGGGAGGGATCCAGCTGACAGACAGACTCCTTCTTGAGGGTTAATTACTGAAATTTAACAATTTCCTGCCTGTGAGCTGAACCACGGTAACTGTCCCAAAGCACACTCCTGACTCCAGCAAAAAGTGAGGTAATCTGACCTCATTTAATGCTCAGGCAGGCAGATTGCCTCACCCCACATCTGGTCCAGGCGATGAGCATGGAGCTATGTTGTTCCTGCAGCTCTACTCCTGCACCAGGGACTTGTTAAACCCAGGCAATCATGCATCTCAGCTGCCAAAAAAAGAGAAGAAAGGTCCTGCCATGGGCCAGGTGATGCATTTTGGATCAGAGGGACAAAATTGTCTCCTGAACTGGCCTATAATTGTAATGCAGCAGCTCACATATCTTTCCATGAGCCAAGGGAGGATGACAGGTAACTTTTTTTCCCTTCAGGATTGATTTGCGGTGGCTGAGTACAGCACCTAACTGCTTCTGCAGAGCTCACAGGCTCTTAATGTTCTTGCCAATAAGAAACCCAAAATCGAAGTTCCAGTCATGCAGGTGGCCTGCTTGGGCTTCTGAATTATGAGCTTTCTGAGCTTGTGGAGTTACTCAGCCCCATATTCAAACTTTACTATGGCAGAGATTATTCTTTTCCATTGCCCCCAAACACCTGAACCCCTGCCAACATATAAAGGGGCCCTTTTGATTTTGAGGGATTGTCACAGCTTGTACCCCAATATTTGGGAAAGAAACCTTTGAAACCTCGCAAAAAAATGTTTCCAACCATCAGCCAAGTGTTCAGAAGAGAAACTCAGCATAAGACAATTGGAGTATTAGCCTTGAGTGAGAGACATGACTTGCCTTTTGAATGGGAAGATCCACAAAGCAGCAAGTTGGTTTATTTTCTATCATTTTAATTATATTTTTTAAAAATAAAATAAAATAAAAACCCAAGACACTATATACACACAGAACTGGCATTAATTAGATCATCTTTCTATTTTACAAGGAGAAGTCTGCCTCTTTCCCACCTAGAATTTGAAAAAGAGATAATTGGACCCAAACAAATATGGACTTAAACAATGAATTCATCTCTCCTGTTGCGCGTACCAGTGTTATGCCCTTTTCTTGCAGCTAACTGCTCTGAGCTGATGAAGAACATGTCAGAGACTATTGCTCTTGGGCTATCTCTGGGCTGCCTCCCCTTTTCCAGCATCTTCCAGGAGCTAGTTTCACATTGCCTGATGGAAGACTAAAAGTTCTTGAAGATGTAGTAGCCAATTGTCATCATTTCAGCACAGTGTGTCCTGAAAAATCCCCTCCTTGTAATAACAGTGATGCTGCTGTGACTCCTCAGTACTTTCTCTGCAAATCCACTTGCTTCCTGGAAAAATCAGGCACACTTTACTCCATGCCTGGCCAAGAAAATCCAGATGCTTTATTGCTGCTTTCCCTTGCTGCATTTAGTTTTTTTAATGCTTTCATGTGAAAGCACTGTGACATGTGGGAATCCAAAGTTGATACAATATTTATTTCTTCTGTAAAGTCACTTTTTGGTGCAAGAGTTAAAGGTTATGACCAGTGAATGGCTGCTGACTCCTGGGGGTTACATTCATAAAGCAAACCAACACTGATTTTTATTTCTGTTTATCTGAAGCCTGCAAAACACTACACACCATGTAAACATCACAAGGCAGTGAGAGGGAAGCTGAAAGCAGGCACTGACCACCGTGACTATGTCTGCACACTGCACAGGGAAGCACGAAAAAGCAGACTGAAAACAGTGGTTGCTAAGTCACAAAGTGTTTGCATGAGGGAGATGAAGCCAAAGCCCCCCAAAATGTGTCTTCATATTACCTAATGGAAGGGAAAAGCTCAGATGTGCAGCAGTCTTCAGCAGGAGATCTGATCAGAAAATGTCCCCATATCATGCAACTGCTCATAAAAATAAAATAAAAGAGTTATAAGAATAAAATAGTGCTGGCATTAAGGTTGCCTGTGGGCAGATATAGATAGAGCAAGAGAAAGGAGCCAACCTGATCTGATACCTCAAACCTGCTCCTCTAAAAGTTCCTAGGCATGAGAGGTGGCCCTTATCAATACAATATCAATACAGCAGCACCCTTCCCAGCACTTCCTAGGAGCAAAGGGAAGAATCTGTCACCTATTCCAAGACACCTAAATCACTGCAGTATCTTCTGCATACAAAAAAGGCCTGGTACACTGGCATCTTTCCCTGAGATTGCCAGTGCCAGGTACTCAAGGACCACATCTTAGCCTTATAAACATTTTTTATTGTCTTCTTAATCAAAGCACAGGATATTTTGCATTTTTTGAGCCATGGGTGCCAGCTGTCAGGGCTGCAAGTATGCATTCTGGGTTTAAACAAAAAGCTGAGCTTCTCACCCCAGAACTATGCTCCAGGTATTGGTGCTATCAAAATAAAGCCAGTTTTCACAAGACTTATGATAAAAAACAGAAAGCCAGTGACTACCCTTCCAGCAAAGCATTCTTTGTGGCTATGAGTAGCCAGCTGAATCTCAGCTATGTGGTTTTAGAGACAGAAGTTAGTACCTCCAGCTGCATGACAACAAGCCTTAACCACAATAACTCAAGGAGGACGCTCCACCAGTGTCTCTGCTCACCAGCACCCATACTGGTCCCATGTACAGCCCAAGAGTACATCCATCAGATGCTTAAAAAACAGAAAATGAAGCTGGTGGTGCTTATGGTCATAGATGTGAAAGATAAAGAATAGATGGTGTTGGATAGAAAATGGCAAAATGACCAGTAGTTACAATACTTCTCCACTGGTCCAAGTTCAAGCACACAGGCCAAGTGGCCCTGTTCAGTTAAAGATGTATTTGGGAGAGGTCCCACACGAAGCCGCAGCATTATTCCTGGCCACACTCTGTGTGAGCTCGGACAGCAAGGAATGCAAGCTCCAGGAATGCTGCTGGACAGGCTGTGTTTAGGAAAAGTTGTGTATCCTACCAACAGGGAGAATCAGAACTCTCTAATAACCACGCTTCTCCCTCCACAGAGGATTTTACATAGCAAATCACCTCACTGCCCTTTGCGGCCTGCTCCTGTGGCTCAGCCAGGCGCTGGCCACCCACGAGACCAAGCCACCCCAGAGCAGCTCCATATGGCCTGCCCTGTGAGGAGGGATGTTTCCTGCATCCCACTGACACTGCCAGAATGGTGTTGAGGTAAGCAAAATTACAGCAACTCAGGCTGGACCTTGCCACAGACAAGGAGGTGAGCATCCTGAGATGGATAGCACCTGGGCTATTCCTTGAGACCAAGCGGCTGAAGCTCTGGCTTTCATGGAAAGCAGCAGCTGCTGCAGGAGTGGGCTTGCTCGCATATGGAAAAATGAGCTGGTCGGTAAAACAGGTAGTTCTGGGTTAGAAACACGTAAGGTCAGCTAAAGGGCACCTTCAAATCCAAAAATCCAGCCCGGATCAACTTCCCGAGCTGCTTCCCCTGCAGTGGTTTCAACAGAATGACCATGAAATCTGCATTTGCTTAATGGCTACTGAGACAAACAGCTCCTTTCAGAGCCCAGGAAATGAGCTTCATGGTTCAACAGCAAGGGTTTACCTTCAGATTTGCTCCCCCATGGTACTGAAAAAATGCCTGGAGTGGGCAGCATGCCAAATGGGCAGGACTGTCATCCCTCAGCACCTTCCCCAGACCTCACCTGGGGTCATCTCTCACCTTCAGAAGCTGCCCTGCTCAGGGGCAGCTGTTCACTTGATAGAAACAGCTGCTTTCTGCAAGCTGCTGGGGAAACAGAAGGCTGGAAATTTCACACTCTGTTCCCTCCATCTGTGTCCCTGCCTTTCCTTCCAGGAACATCCACCCTCTGCAGCAGGCTCTGCCCTTGGAGTGCACCATCCTTCCACTTCTGAACACTCTGAATCCCTTTAGAACATTAAGAGATATTAAGAACCTTAATCCCTTAGGAATATTAAGATGTGAGGAGGATGCAAAAGGGAGTAGTCACTGTTAAACATCAGTGAGTGAAAGAAGGGAGAATTTGAATCATTAAGATGAGACTTTGGGCATCTGGACACCCACTGCTTGTTGCACAAGGGACCACAAAGTCACAGAAAACACTGCAGTACTGGCAACAAACTTCAAATCCATTATAAGAGCCACAGCCATGATGTGCCACAAGGAGAATGGAAGAAATGAAAGTCATGGCCACTATGTGATGTCCCTGGGGTAATTACAGGAGCTCACTGATTTCTCTAGGAGGTCAGCCATGACCTACAAAGCCAGGGCAAGACAACCTCACTGCTGATTTGACCTTTGCAATACACTTAGAGCTTGGTGACTTTTCAGTGTCTTTTGCTTTCCCCATCACTGGTGGTGCAGCACACCTATCATCATGGACCTCAAGGAGACCACAGAGCTGGTCCAGCTCTTGCCTTGATGCACTGGTATCACTCAGAGAAACCTGTGTCCTGTAGGACTGTCACTGTGGTTGGCTCAGGTGCTGCTGGTAGCCTGCCCACCACAGATCTGTACTGCTCTTCTCCCTTGTGGAACTGAATGTCAAATACTAACAACTCCTGTCTGCAAAATCCTAGGCAGGAGGCGGAGACATTCTTTGACATGAAAAATATATATTTTCTATGAAATCCAGTCCCCAAGCATCCTATCAGCTATGTCGTGCACAATGTACCACAAGCAAGAAGTAATTCCTGGATATGCTTCCAATTTGACAAGGCACAAGTTCCCCAGGGACTGCTCCTCTTCTCAGTGGGTTTGCTGGCATTGATGTGCTGCCAGGCTCTGTCCTCCTTTAGAGCCACCTAAGGTGCAAGGAGGAGGGAGGCCGGGCTGGCCCATGGCATGCAGTGTACGTGGAAGTTGGCTGGCAGACAACACCCCGCTGTTTGTCTCTTGTACAGGGGGAACTGCCAGTACTGTTGCGGCTTTCTCCTCCCTATTTTCTGTCTGAACCACATCACCCTGCTTTTAGGGGTAGGTTCCTGCTAACCAAGGTAAAGCCAGGGCATCATTTCTGCTTTTCCCAAATATTTTCTATTTTCACACCAAATCCACTTGTATTTGCCCAGGAAACTATGTTATTCTTCTCCCTTCCATTGCAGGCTTCTCCCCAGGGAGATCAAGTAACTTGCCCAAGGTCAAGCAGCAGCTGGTGAGACCAAATCCACTCTTGGGGCCAGCCTCCTGGCTTAAGTCACCACGAGTGATTTACACAAATGACCCTCTCACCCCTACATCAGCAGCCAAGACTCCATCCAGAGGTTTAAAATCCTGGGCTCAGACTTTCAAAGGCAACAAATAAAAAGTTTGGCACCTGCCAGGAGAAGCTTCCCTTGGCCTTCAAGTATCCTTCACTGGGTGGTCCCACACTGTCAGACCATGACAGCAAGTTGTGGAGCACCTTGCAACTCCCCGGCCACATCTAGTGCTGGAAGTGTTTCCAAACGTGAGTCATGGCCCATCACCTCCCCACAGGCTGCGTGACTTGCTGCCAGAGAAGAGGCTGGTTCCTGCACCTCCTTGGGTGCTGGCTACCTTCCTAATGAGTACATAATGTCTAATGGTCATGAGACAGGCAGGCAGGAACTGCCATGATTTCATCACAGCTGTGACCTGATTCACCCTTCATCACATCACTTAACTCTTTTTTTCTGTGGAGTGAGGGTCATAAGACTTGCCTGCCTAGTAGGAGGATTAATTCCCACCAGCTAATGCTTTGGAGATGATAAGAACAGTGTACATCAATGGGTGCTGCTGTTATTGCTGTTAGATGTGAGTTCTGCTCATCTCTGGTACTCCACAGGCAGGAGTTCATGGTGAGGGGCATTTATGTCATCAGCACATGTGTGACATCCCTCTCCCAGAAGGATCCCAAAGGGCTTCACTGTTGGGTGCCTTGAGGAACCCACATCCACCAGGTAGTCACCAGAAGACTGCTGAGCAGAGGCAGGGGTATCCCTCCTGTTACCAGAACCAAAGGGTGACCTGACACAAAGTAGAGCTACTGAGTTTTTGGGAAGATAAGGTTCCACAGGACACCTGTGAGCATCCAAACAGGAGAAATAGAGATTCCCCAAGGAAAACTGGGTCATCTAAAGTATCCCTGTAATACAGTGCTAGTGAACAAGCTTATTTCTGGCATTTGCTCTCACTTAGTGAGTTGCTACTTTCAGAGAACAGAGATGTAGGAAAATAAACCTTGGGCCACACCAGGGCTGAAGTTAGATGCTTGAAGTTAGATGCATTTCATCATCACTGTGACTTTGCCAGATGGCAAACCCTCCCATAGCAGCTTGAGCCACAGCGTGCTGACTCAGCCATTGGCATGCCCAGCTGGTGATGATGGGGACATGGAAGCTAGCAGGGCGGCCTCTCTAAGGAAATATCCATTTGGATAATTTTTTGGGTAAAAGGGATGTGTTTGCTTCTGAAGTTTGAGAGCACAGGCTTCCACAGCAATTTTCTCATCTCTCCCCATGGGATGGTGGGAGCACATCTGGGATGGCCTGAGGCTGTGCCATGAGCAGGATCCAGTAGATGTGCCAAATGAAGGTTTGTTGCCCAGGGTTTGCTCTGAAAGAGGGTTCCTGGCTTTGTCCCCATGTGGGAAATACATCCTGTAATGCAGATGATGATGAGACAATTACATCAATAAGTCTCCCAAAATCCACTTGCCTGTGGGAGCCCACGTGTGTCATTACCCAAAGCCTGCTGCTTTTCTATAAACCAACACTGATGGGTTTTGTTACACACTGCCCGATGCAGCACTCTTCACTTGCAGCTTAGATGTCCATTTTATTTGCCAGAGCTGAATTCCACTGTTAGCTTTGCCCTATGGTATCTATATGTGCTGACCATAAGCCTACATGGGTCCAAGTTGAGAGACCACCTGAATAAAGTCCTCACCACATAGAGCAGCTGCACTGCAACCCAAGGACTGTGCCCACCTCTAACCATACCCTGTGTCCAAGACTGCTCTGTACCAAACTCACCCCAAAAATTCAGTTTTTCCTTACAAAACTGCACTGTGATGGCTTCCCCCTGGTTCCAACCAGCTGTGGGCAAAGGCTGAATTGCCCTGCCTGGTTCCTGCATGCCCTGAGATAACACCCAGTATTGGGAGTTCAGCCTTGGAGGGGTTCAAGGCTGGAGAAGTGAGGTTGTGTGTAGGAGCTACAGGAGCCATCTGTGTGCAGTCAGTTCCTTGTGTAATGCAGAGACAGTAACACCAGCCATGATGGACATGGTGCAGTGAGGCTCCTAGAAGAGACACCATGATGGTGTAGTGAGGGGGAAGTTCTCCTTTCACAGCTAAACACTCTGCTTTTAATCCTTTTGCTGCCAATTCCCAGTTCCATAAACACAGACTCACAATCAATTACAGATTTGGACAAAACCAATGCCTCCTCTGGGTTCCTTTGCAAATCTCTGCACCTTCCCAGGCAGGAGCATGGGTTTGTCACTTCCCCATTAACCTATGCATTCTAAAGGAAAAGGCTGCGCATGGGGGCAGCTGCCTCCAGCATGGAAATGTGCTTGGAGCAGCAGCTACTTGGCCGCCAGTGGATCTATTTTGATCTTCAGGGGAAGGGTCCATGCTCTGGAGCAGCAGCTCCAATTTCTGTCTGCAATGCCATTTCTAAAATGTCAGAGCTTTTGGCAGGTCCAGCCCAGGCAACTCTGTCTCTGCACCCTCATGGTGCTTCACTCTTTTTGTTGTGGCTTTTTTTTTCAGTCTTAAAAATTTTGACCCCGGCTTCAACCTATCCTACAGTGACAACGGCAGTGGCTCTCCTGCCACACCACATTAAAATCATCAAAGGCAAGGGAGACTGTAAGGGATGGTGGCACCCCAAAGGAGTGGACGGGACAAATACAGGGAGCAGACCTCAGTCCCTGCATCCTTGTATCAAGATTTTAACTTTGACATATGCTATGGCTCAGTGCCACTACAACACACCCCCTGCTCGATTGTATCCACAGCTCTCACTGGCTCATGGTGTGACATTTTGCCTCCATCAGCAACTGTTAAACTTCCTGCTACAGGTCACAAGGCCACCAGCAGCAGCCTCACCACTCATGAGGTTTTGATGGCACTTGCAGGTTATTACCCTGTTCATGACAGCTTTTAAAAGAGATGGTCTTTCCTAGCACACATTTCTCACCCTATCCCCTTCCACAGGCCAGAATCAACAGTGCTTCAATGCTGCCAAGCAATCTTTATCAAAAGGATGAAGATATTTCCAGAGACATGAATCTGCCTGGCTTAACCCACTCGGCAAGGCAGGATACAGGTGACAGACAGCCTTTTAGGGGACACATGGAGCTCAATGATACCATCAGGAGGTGGCCTCACCCCAAGCAGCTCCATCACTGTGGAGATGGTCAACTTTGGGGTCTCCTGGGATGGCAGCAGCACTGGAAGCAATGCTGCTGCCACATGCTATGTTGTTGAAGGCACGGAGCAGAAAAAAACCACCAACAATGAATTTGCAGCTCAAAGCAGTTTTGCTGCTCCCTGTAAGGGATGGTGGCAGGGGGCACCCTGAAGGGGTGGGTGGGTCTGGCCCAGGGAGGAGACCTCAGCCTCATTTCTTGTATTTAGATTTTAACTTTTGCAGGTGCTGCACCTCAGTGCCACCCTCAAGGGTTTTGTTTCTAGAGGCTGCAGGGACTCTGCAGACGTGGCAGCTTTTAGCTGGTGGGTTTGCACAGCCCCTCCTGCTGACCCCTCTGTGACACCCACCAAGGTGAGCTGCAGCAAGGGACAGAGATGGAGTGGCCATAGTGGCTAGCAATCCCAGTGTGAAAATTGCCAGCATTCCCATTGGCAGCCCCTAGCCCACAGCCCTCCTGCCTGCTTTCAGCCCTGGCATCACCATTTGCACACATCACCTTCCCCATGCCTCCCATGACAGTTTTTATTAGGGTTTTGGGGGTTTTTTTTGAGGGTGAGTACGTAACACCATCGCTAGCAAGCACCAGATGTTGCTGAAAGCCACACGACAGCCCCCAGCCCAGCCGGCTGGCAACGTGACCTGGATTAGGACAGCTTATTCTGCCAGTCCCACAGTCACTCACCATCTCTCTCCACAGCCATCGGCCCCGAGCCAAGAGCCACCCCGATATGACAGCTCCTTGCTCCTTCCCACCAAGCTGGAGCAGCTCCCAGCCACCCAGGGACACCTCACAAGCAGAGATGGTGATGTCTTAACACAAAAATCAGCATATTGAGAGACACATACCGAATCATATGAAA